>JANHAO010001643.1:0-31992 GCA_026873985.1 Saraca asoca
ATAAGACACAAAGGTAGAAATAGGATAAGGGTGATTATGTGTACCTTTTTTAGTGCAACTACGAATACCTTTTCGTTGGGCAATAAGCAAGTCAAGATTAGAAGATGCAAGAAGTGGATTTTATGAAGAAGAAGCCAACGGGGGAGACAAAGCTGATGGGATGTTTGTAACAGGCACTCTACTTGATGTCTCAATAATGGCTGAAGCATGAATTGCATCTAGTACTTGCACTTTACGAGAGTAAACATATTTAATGGAAGGAGAAGGCCAAGTTTTGGTGGAAGAAACCTGAGGATCCTAAAGAGTGGAAGACATAAGGAAATGGTCATCAACAAATTCAGAATCTGACACTGAGCAAGAAGACTCAGAAGATCTAAAAAATGGAGTGAACTTAAAGAAATTAACATCAAAAGAAATAACATAATGACCTAATATAGGGGAGTAACATCGATACCCCTTTTGAGTTTGAGAATATCCAAGAAAGATACATTTCAAAGATCGAGGATCTAACTTAGAAATTTGAGGATGATGATCCTAAACAAAACATGTGCAACCAAAAACACATTGAATGAAAGGAAATAATGTTTAAGAAGGAAATAAAAGAGAATAAGGTACCTGCCTATCAAGAATCAAAGATGGCATACGATTGATCAGAAAATGGGTTGTAGTAACCGCATCTGCCTAAAACTCTTTGGGCACTTTCATTTGAAACAAGAGAGCACGAGCTACCTCTAGTAAGTGATGATTTTTTCTTTCAGCTACCCCATTTTGTTATGGAGTAACTACACAAGATAACTGATGAATTATACCATGCTGTGACAAATAAGAAGAAAATTTTATTGAAAAGTATTCTTTAGCATTATCACTTCGAAAGTTATGTATCGATGTTCAAAATTGATTTTTAATTTCGACATGAAAGGCACAAAAGATATGAAACAATTTTGATCGATTTTTCATGAAATAAAGCTAAGTAACTCTCAAATAATCATCAATAAAAGTAACAAAATAACGATAACCAAATTTGGAATTAACAGGATAAGAACCTCAAATATCTGAATGTAAGAACCGTAAATATCTGAATGTAATAACTCAAAAGGGGATGTAACTCGTTTATTAACTCGAGGAATATAAGATTGACGATGCTGTTTAGCAAACTAACATGATTCATAATTTAAAGTAGAAACAGAGCATAAACTAGGATATAATTTCTTTAAAGACGCTAAACAAGGATGACCCAAATGACAATGTAACTGATGCGAAGTGAAGGTAGCAGATGCAGTAATTGACTGAGCGACTTTTTCATCAAGAATGTACAACCTATCAGATTCGTATCCCCTACCAAAAATCTTCTTCATTAAAAGATCCTGAAAAACACAATAACCAAGAAAAAAGAAAACACCACAATTATAGGTACGTGTTAATTGGGTGACAGAAAGTAAATTGAACGGGAACTTAGGAAGGCATAAAACATTAGATAAAGAAAGATTAGGTGCGACATTAATTGTACCACTTCCAACAACAAAAGTAGTAGACCCATTGGCTAAAATAATATGGGAGGCAAAAGATTTGTGAAAGGAAGACAAAATATCTATATTACCCGTCATATGATCAGTAACACCCGAATCAATAACCAATCTAGTTTTGGAACTGGAGACACACACAGTAGGATTACCTGTTTGAACCATAGTGGCAGTGGCAGTGGATTAGATGGGTGGCGATTTCTAAGAGGCTTGGAATTGAAGATATCGAGCATATTCCTCCTCAGGTATGATTATTCCATGAGTAGGCTCAGACTCTGGTATAGGAGTACTAGTTGTAGTTTGTGCAAATCGTGGTGGTGTAAATAATAATAATAATAATAAATAAATAAATAATAAATATTCGAGCTTGACACGCGTGTCAAAATAGGGAACGTGCATATAAATTTTTTGAAATTACAGACACCACCCCAAGGTGTGTCTCCTTGGTATCGACGGGTGTCGGTGTCGAAAATGACACAAACACGTGGACATAACTGCTATATGGAGTGTCGGTGCTTCAAAGGTTGTAGTATTAGATTGAGAAGGTACATCTCCAACGTTTCGAAAAACACAGTAGAACGCATATACCCGTGTGAGTGGTTCAGAACTGGTCAGGATTTGTTGACAGGTGGTGTTAAGTTCAGGGGATAGAGCCATCAGAAAATATAGAGCTCCCAATTGTTCCCGTTGAGTCCGCATCACCTCAACATCCATAGTAATCAGAATAAGAGCATTCCATTATTCATAGAGATTATTAACATCAGAATATATTTGTGAAATCATTTTACCTTTTCCATTGGGCTGAAACAATGATACACATAAGTTGTATATCTGGTGTAGATTATCTTTTCCTGAGTACAACCTCTTGAGGAAAATTCTCAAGTCTTTGATTGTTTTACAATGAACAGTATTATCCTCGATTTCACTTGCTAAGGTATTACACAAAAGGCCAAACAAACGTCGATCTTCCATCATCCATTTAACTTTGGTGCCATCCGTAGGAGGATCTGAAGTAAGGTGATCTACCTTTTCAATCCCCTCAAAGAAGTATTCAACCGCTCTTCTTCAAGCAAGATACTGTCGGGCTTCTACATCTAACTTTCGATCAGTGATTCTAGCCGATGTTGGGATCGGATATGAAAAGAGGGTTTTGCATTCTGATTTTTCAGCATCCCCAGAGGTTGGATTTGTATTTTTTGTACTCAGATTAGAAGTAGGGTCAGCCATGACAGTTTAATCAACCAAAAGATTAGAAAAAAAAAAAACAACACCAGAATTGAAAAAAATAGAAAAAACTGTAGCAGAGCTTTTCAAATCGAAGATTGAACCACACAGGAAGGTATGCTGGCTGCCGAAGGAGCTGTAGGAGGAAGTGTGTGGTCAGAAAGATTCTCACGCGCCGACGGAATGCTCTGCGCGTGGTCCTCATGCACCACTCAGTACTCCGCGCTTGTCCTATACGTGCCGCCCAGAGAGGTCCGCCGTCCGTCAATCTACTACCCAGTCAATCCAAATTTTTTGTTTCTGCCTCACGCACTCCGAAATCTTCTGGACAGATCTGAACTGCTGTACACGTGCTTCTAGACATATCTGAGTTTTTCTCACCAAAACTGATGACTACCAGCAATCACAGATGCTATATTCAGACACTGGATATTCACCGCCAAACATGCAATCCAAAGACTGCCGTAAGATAAAAACTGTCATGACTCATGGCATCAAAAGAAGAAGAAAGAAGTAGAAGAGGAGGAGAGAGGATGACTTTTGCTCGGTTAGGTTGGGAAAAGAGAAAATATATAGGGTTTAGAGGCTCTAGATACCATGTTAAGAGAGAGATATAGAAGATATTATTATGAAACTGTGCTTTATAATGAGTCAAGCATGTGTATTTATAATAAAGATGTGTACAAGAGATAGAGTTCAAATAGGACTCTAATAGATCTGGACTTATCACTTATCCTAACGTACATAGGTTTATCACTTATCCTATATAGGCTTATCTAACTAACTTATTCACTAACAAATATGAACCTGTTGATAACTAAATTAAGGATGAAAATTAAATTAAAAATAATTATATTTGTGAAAAAGTAAAATTGTGTTTTAGTCCATAAAACTATGCATTGCAAGCAAGACCATTAAACTATTATGTAATATTTGTTTTCTTTTTTTTTTTTTGGGTACGTGTTAAAAAAATATCATTGTTGTTGCACTATATATATAAAGATTATGCTCAATTTGTTTGAATCAACGCATGAGATTACAACGAGGAAGTACTTCAAACGTTATTCCTAATCAAATTGGATAATGTTTTTGTTTTTGGCACAATTACTGTTGTATACTGGCCAACAAAAATTAGATGGAGTGTAGTTTTCTAAAATTATATATCAATGTTGTTATTAATATCAGTTTGAGGGATAAAATGCATCATTTTAAAGTTATGGATGTTCTGATTGTATTAATTGATGCAAGTTTTGAGAGATAAAGTATGTTTTAGTTGTTCACACAATTTTATTTTAATAAATAGCCTAGCTGTACCCTGTATAAAATTGTTAACCGAAAAACAAAAAATACAGTTACCAGTTACACATTGGAGTAACACTAAAACGACATCTGAAAAGCTGGTTGCTGGTCTTAGAAAAAACGCAGCAGCAGAGCCAAAGTTCAATTCAACAATGGCCTCACCGGCAACTCAGCTCCAGAGGTCCCCTCTCTCCCCTTCTTCCTCTTCCCCTCTTCAACGCCTCTCCACCTTCAAAAGCCCCAATGCCACCACCACAATCACCACTTCCCCTCTCGACTCCTTCGCTTCCGATCCCATCTTCTCCGCTTTCCTCTCCCCTTCCTTCTCGTCTACCTCCTTCTCTTCCGCCGCACTATCCTCCGGCTCCCCCGCTTCCACTGCCGAGAAGATCCACAACGCCATCCGCCTTCTCGAGAATCAGCTCCGATCCGAAGTCCTTTCCCGCCACAATGACCTCCTTTCTCAATTATCTTCCCTCAAACACGCCGAACATGCCTTGTCCACTGTTCGATCCGGCGTCTCTTCTCTTCAATCCTCGCTCCGCCGCATTCGATCTGAACTCTCCGATCCTCACCGCGCAATTGCCACCAAGACGGTTCAGCTCTCCAACCTTCACCGCACCACTGAACTCTTACAGCATTCAATTCGGGCTCTCCGGTTGTCAAAGAAGCTTCGCGATCTAATGGCGGCTTCTAGTGCTGAACCGGAAAAACTTGATCTTGCCAAGGCGGCACAGCTGCATTCTGAGATCTTGAGCCTTTGCAATGAGTACGAACTTGTGGGCATTGATGTAATTGATGAAGATCTCACCTGGGTGAGGGAAACTGGCGATAAATTGCGAAATGAAGCGATGAAGGTTTTGGAAAGAGGGATGGAAGGATTGAATCAAGCTGAAGTTGGTACTGGGTTACAGGTTTTCTATAATCTTGGTGAACTGAAGGTCACTGTAGAGCAAGTGATTAATAAGTACAAGGGTATGGGAGCGAAGAGTGTTAGTGTGGCATTGGATATGAAGGCGATTTCGGGGTCTCATGGAGGTGGATATGGTCCTGGCGGAATTAGGGGCAGCGGGACGCCGCAGATAGGAGGAGGGGCTAAGGCTAAAGAATCTTTGTGGCAGAGGATGGGGAGTTGTATGGATCAGTTGCATCTAATTGTAGTATCAGTATGGCATCTACAGAGGGTGTTGTCAAAGAAACGTGATCCATTTACGCATGTTTTGCTTCTTGATGAGGTCATTCAGGTGAGGGTGATAAGTATCTTGTTTCCATAATCATGCATGATCCATATACATAGAGTAAAGATGAATTTGTGTAGGAAAGATACTTCTATTTTGAAGTCTTGCTATACTGGTCTAATATATTAACCTTGACAGAAAGTATGTGTTTTGGTTGGATGGATGCCTCAGTTTCATATGAAAAAATAGAGGGTAAACCTGCGCAATATGTATAGTTAATGATTGGAGTGCTTTGTTCTCTATGAATGTGTTAATCAACTGGAACACACTACTGTGATTAAGATGAGTATATTTTCTGTAGAATGAACACGCCTATATAGTTCAGATAACAATGCCATATATGGATTTTATTCATCATTGAATGATTTAACAGTTTCATAGGGTTAAGTTAGCCAAAATTTAAAAATTTCATTCATCATTGGAGTGATTTAAAAATTTCATAGGGTTAAGTTAGCCAAAATTGAAGGATTGAAGTTTGGAACTTCCAGAAATTGTAATCAAATGATCAAGAGAGTCCTCTTACTCTGAACCTTTTGCAAACCTAAATATTTTCTCATCCTTGTGCCACACTTCAAACTCCCCTGGCTCAATCTACAAGGTTCAAGTAGCTCATGAATTTTTCATTTCTACAAGAGGTTATTGATAATAGAAGTGTTTCATGTGTCAGACATACTGATATATCACCTCTCTTTCCTGCCTCATATTTCCGTCTCGTCAAGTTTTAATTTTCACCTCTCTTCAAGTTTTAATTTTCATGGTTCTCATAGCTTCTACATCTTTAATTTTTTCCAAGAACTTTGATGATAGGAAAGTGATTAGTGTGTTGGATATAGTGCATCCTGATTTGTGTAAAAAGTATTTTATTTTTGCATTTGAAATCTTTTTTTTTTTTTTGACAAGTATAAAGTTCCTATTAAGGAGTATTTGTTTTACTTGTCAACTTTTATTTACCAAATTTTGAGCAACTTGTTATTTGTTAATTTGTTTTTAGGGGGGAGGGTTTTGGGGATCACTTTATTCTATTTTTCTAATATTTGCTGCTCCTACATAGGAAGGTGATCCCATGCTAACAGATAGAGTCTGGGAGGCCATTGTAAAGGCTTTTGCAAGCCAAATGAAGTCCACTTTCACTGCTTCAAGTTTCGTAAAAGAGATTTTCACAGTGGGGTATCCAAAGCTTTATTCCATGATAGAGAATCTTCTTGAGAGAATTTCACGTGACACAGATGTCAAAGGAGTGTTACCAGCAATCAATTCAGAAGGAAAAGATCAGCTGGTTTCAGCTGTTGAAATATTCCAGACTTCATTCTTGGCTCTCTGCTTGAGTCGCCTTTCAGATCTAGTGAATTCTATATTTCCAGTATCCAGCCGTGGCAGTGTTCCTTCTAAAGAACAGATCTCAAAGATTATATTACGCATTCAGGAAGAGATAGAAGCTGTTCAGGTGGATGCAAGATTGACCCTTCTTGTGTTGCGTGAGATTGGCAAGGTCTTGCTTCTTCTTGCAGAACGAGCTGAATACCAGGTAATTTAAAAAACAGATACTGTAGTTGTAGTGTTGTTGCATTGTGTGTATGTGTGTTTTATGTACATTGTTTTGGGGGATAAAAGGAATTTTTTCAACCAAACGAATAAGTAAAGTAAAGAAGAAATTTTACAACTGAGAGAAAGAAAGAGGACAGATATGGCCATCAGAGTAACAAATCCTGCCAATAGCTCTGCATGTCATTGTCAGGCATGCTCTTACCTGAAGAGAAGACAGAAAGGCAACTCTAGTCTATCCCATAACAAGTGCAAAAGCATATGTATATTTATTCTTTAGTAAAATTTCTGCCTTTTTTTTTTTTGGGTTGAGGTGCATAATTGATTTATCAACCATAATGAACTTAGTCAAACCTTGAATTTAGTTGGAGTTCCTTAATTTATTGCTCAAAAGGAATGAGTATTACAGAAGTTTTTGGCTTCTAATTTTTTAATATTTAGCCTTTTTATTGTAATGGCAGATATCCACTGGCCCTGAGTCTCGTCAGGTAAGTGGTCCTGCAACACCGGCTCAGCTCAAGAACTTTACATTGTGTCAACACCTGCAAGAAATCCATATGCGAATATCAGCTACCCTTACCACACTGCCTAGTATTGCTGCCGATGTGCTTTCTCCATCATTGGGTGCAATATACGGTGTTGCCTGTGACTCAGTGACAAACTTATTCCAGGCAATGCTTGATCGTCTGGAATCTTGCATATTGCAAATACATGATCAACATTTTGGAGTGCTTGGGATAAATGCTGCTATGGACAACAATGCCTCACCTTATATGGAGGAGCTGCAGAAGTGTATTCTTCACTTCCGGAGTGAATTCCTTTCTCGGCTTTTGCCTTCCACAATTGCAGCTCCGGGGACGGAAAACATATGTACTAGGCTTATCCGGAGTATGGCTTCACGAGTTCTAGTATTCTTTATTAGGCATGCTTCCCTCGTCAGACCTCTTTCTGAATCAGGCAAGTTGAGGATGGCTAGGGATATGGCTGAATTGGAGTTAGCTGTGGGCCAGAATTTGTTCCCTGTCGAACAACTTGGTGGACCATATCGAGCACTTAGAGCATTTCGACCTCTTATTTTCTTGGAAACATCGCAGCTTGCAGCATCTCCTCTTCTTCAAGATCTGCCAGCAAATGTTGTACTTCATCATCTATACTCCCGTGGTCCTGATGACTTGCAGTCACCACTGCAAAGAAACAGACTGACGCCTTTGCAGTATTCATTATGGTTAGACTCCCAGGGGGAGGATCAGATCTGGAAAGGCATCAAAGCAACACTTGATGATTATGCAGCAAATGTGAGGGCCCGAGGTGACAAGGAGTTTAGCCCTGTTTATCCTCTTATGCTTCAATTGGGTTCATCATTGACAGGAAATATTTCAGCATCCCAGAAGTCTTGATCCATTAAGCATTTTGTAAACTAGCAATTCGAACCATATTGGTGATGTCCCAGTTTTTGATTTGTGGAAAATGGGCTAGTTTTGGAAACCAAATGAGGAGACATGCTAGTTCTGCTGGCAAGGTTGAGGTACAAATTTTTTCTTTAGTACACTTATTCATATTAATCTTCCAGTATAATTTCTTTTGTTGGCTGATCTTTAGTTTCATGGTCTTGTTATTATATTCAATATAGAGAAACTGGGCCATAGATTAGGATAATTAGCTCTGCTGGAAGACAGTAACAATGTAGTATATCCCCAGTGATTAATATACATGTGTGTTATTTCCATTGTTTTATCATGTCCTTAATCTCAAATTTCTTTAGTAAATTATGAATTACTGTACAAGAATGCTTCAATTATTTTTTTTTTCCTTTAATTTCTAATTATTCATCGAATTAATATTGTCCAGCTTGTTTGTGGCAGCTGAATGCTGACATTTTTACTTGTGAGTGGGTGGAAAATGCGGTTCACAGTTCTCGGCTGAGGCCCAACTTGTATAGTGGATGAAATCACGAATTTGCTGTGTTCACAGATTCCTATATATCTTTACTTTTCTATTAGATGATATGGTTCGTACTTTACATGAAAATATAGTCGTCTCAAAGTTGATATGAATAATAATTAGTAGATAACCATAGAGTATAATAAGGAAAAGTAAAAACTAGAAGGCCCCCTAAAGGTGTCAAGTTTTAAATCAAAAATGACATTCTAAGCTTAACTTATTTTTCACGTTTAATACAAGTCGTAGAAGTGTAAGTGAACGAGTTCAACTAAGTCAAAGCAACATAGCTCATATGCCATTCAACCCTCTCTTTTTCCTACCAAAAAGTCAAAATAAAAGAGTTTAATATTGTCATTGTAACAGAGCCTTTAAGATGTACAGAACAATTGATGAAATATATAGGTTGTGCGAATTTTTTTTAATGAATTATTTAGGTTAATCCGAACTCCTCATTTGGAATCACAAAAATTAAAATTCAATTCATTTGAATTTAAATTTTGAATAATTTCAAATCCTTAAGACGTTGATTATATAGATATTTTTTTTATGATAAAACTAGGAAACCTTAGCACTATTATATTTTAACAGACAATGCGTCTATAACCCAAGAGGGGAAGGAAATTAACACGCCCCATTGCAGCAAAACCTGTTGTAATTCAGATAGAGATTCTTCATAGTAGTATGAATTGGGGTAATATTTACTAATTAATTATTGAATTTTAAGTAAGCTGCCCTTCTAATTTACGCAGCGTTGCAAGTAATTGATGAAGTATTGATGCTCAAGAATCATATATATAATATTTATTTGATGTCAAGGGTGGCTTTCAATCGCACAATCGACAGCCAGTGCCAAAAAATTATAGATTTTGATATTAATACTATCTTAATACGGTGTGCTGAGAGCGTTCATACAGTGTTTGTGATGGCATCTTTCATTTTCAGACCCAGTTTCCTCTTTCCAACGTATCAAAAGGAAAGAAAGAGAGACCTCTTTCAGAATCTTTAGTTTCTAGGATATTTATAAAAAGAAGTTTAAAGAGAGCAAAGAATTAGTAGTGAGAGTTTGATGTTTGTATACTCACTCTATATCTAATTAATTTATTTCTTTTGTTTAATTCTGTTCTTGCCGAGACGCAATCAGAGGTAGAAGAAGTAATAATTGGCTAATCTTATATTATTTAATGTTAATTACTTGAATAGTAAGCTACGTGCCCTGGATGCCCTTCTACTTCATACGCCAAATCTCCGATAATTTCATTTTTTTTTATTGAAAACCATCATTGTTGAATTGACCAACATCTATATCTCCATGTAAATACAAAACTCAGCATTTCTTTGATAGACAAAAGAGAGAGTGTGTGTGTAAAATATATGAGATAAAGGCAGGTGGTATGGGTTCCTAGTAATAAAAGCATATTTCTTATTAAAAAAAGGAATCAAAATCATTTTCAGCATCTAATCTTTTATGTCTTGCTTCTTGTTTTGTTTCCAAATCCTTTCATTCATATCTTCCTCTCTGCTATTAATATTTATATCATATATAAGATCCAAGAAGTGGGAGTTGATTACAAGGAGACATTGAAATCATCAAAAAATATGGGAAAGAAACTAATTAGTCAAGCATCACCACTGAAAATATCTAAGGATCATAATCAGAAACAAAAATTCAACAGCTTGATCGAGGTCTTGCGACCCAAGGTCTATATCACTGACATCTCAAGCTTCAAGAAGTTAGTACAAGACCTTACTGGAAATGGCAATGCAAATGGAAGCTCATCAACCACCTCGTCTCCTCCTTTGGAACCAAAAGTGGTTGCATCTGCTGAGGATATTCAAAGAGACCTTCTTGAAGCTTCTTTAACTTCCACTGAAACGACAACAACAACCAATGATTCATCCCAGTCGTGTTATACTGCATTGATGAATGAAGAAGTGTTCAATCAAGTAAGCAACCAGAAGATGTGTTTGGATGACACTTTCTTGTTAGAAGAGTACTCCATGCCAAACCAAACTCTAGATCATGACTTGTTGGCATGTCAGAATCTTGAATCACTGCTCTTTGATGATGAACCACATCCCTGCTATGATTGCTACTCACAGATTGAGCAAGAGATCAGCATATATGACTATGAGTTGTCAGGACTTCTATAAAAGGGCTTTTATAGCATATCAACTCATATATGACTGAGTTTTTTCTTTTCTGCTTTACTTTTCCTGTCTATACATTGTATTAGAAAGCCATACACGGCAGAAAATGTATTCTTTTGTATATAGCTAATCGTAGATATCTTTGTGTTGGTCCATTTCTGAGTTGCTTCCACAGATTGATTTTTCCAGAGTGTCTATATATTGCTGTGACATTGTGATTGTTTGGTTTTGAACTCAAGCCATTTCTGTGATCTAGCAACTACAACAACAAAGCCAGAAACTGCCATACTTTCACTATCACTTCTACGTTGTTCTGCAGTAGTTTTAAAATGATGGATTATGGCTCCTTTTTTATATGATATTAATCATTAATGTTTAATGACGAACAAAGTTCTCCATCGTCCTGCAGAATGCAACAATTTTTTTCTTTTGGATTTTTCTTTGCTAAATTTGTGAATGACAATTAGAAGTGGTATATATATGAATCTTTTTGACAAGCAACTCTGCACTTGATGCAACTGTCAAACAACTTTTCCCTCGTGGAGATACTACGGAAGCATCTTTTATCAGTTCAAGAAAATTAGTTGCGAAATTTTTGAAATAATTCAAAATCCTATATTTGATTGTCCAAATTACAGCTTCAAGTTTTGAAGAAGGATGAGTTTTTTAACCTTTCAATTTCATATATGGTTGAATCATGAGCTTGAATCCCTTATAGGCAGCAGAGTAAGTATGTGCACTTTTTCAACTTCATCAATAACCTGAAGCTAAACGTTTTTTAAAGTTTTAACTTGGCAGAGACCTCGAAGACACAATCATGAATTTCAAAGGTGTGTGGTAGGAACAAAACGGAGGAAGAGTGAGAAATGAGCGAAAATTTCTGCGTATCAAAATAAGAGGATTTAACCTTTACTCTCTAATCTTATACACCCAAAATACAATTGCCAATTTGTATCCTTCCCCTTCTATTTCTTACATTTTGACTCTTCAGTAAGTCCCTTACCAAGCACCCTCTTCATCTCTTACGTGTTAGTCACATTAATATATTTGGCAGTTCGCTTTTCATGGTATTTTGTATATTAAAGTATTATATTCAATGTGTCATTCTTCATTATGTCGAACAATCTAGCTTAACTAATAACTTCATTTATGTTTTGAAACATTGATGTGGACTAGTTATCATACAAACAGGAAACAAGACAACCACTTGAATCATGGACAGCGTGCCCATAAAGTCCCTCTGCCTCGTGTATATATTTTTCCCCTTCTCTCCTGCCTCCTCAAAGCCTACAGGAAAAATGCAATTCAAGCTACAATATTTGTTTATACAAATTTTCTTACCAAAAAGCAGCTTCTTAAAATGACTTGTTAAACCTTTCATGTGACTACAAATCTTCGAATTATTGTCAAAAGGGTAACCTCTGAATGCAGTCTAGTTTTCTACCACTTTGACTGGTATGGCGGGTTTGTGTCTCCATTTCAGCGTCATTTTTAGCATCTTTACTTTATGTTTTATACATAAGTTCTCATTTAAAGCAATAATTGAGAGCAATAAGGTGCCAGTCAAGAGTCAACCACAATTACAAAATGAATGTTTTTTCCTATTAGCTTCTACTTATTCTTTTCTCGTCTCTTATTATTATTGTTATATATTTTTTAGAATATTGGGTTCTTTTGACTGGGATAACGGATTTTTAGTAGCTTCTCTTCTCCACTAATTATTATCATATTGGACAGCAAATATGCTTCCATGTATTCTCAAATCCATGACAATCTTCTAATGATACAACTGAGTTCATTGCAAAACCAGCTGACTACGGAAGTTTTCTACAAAAGCATATGCTTCTGGAGCTGGTTCTTGGTGAAAAGATAAAACTACTTGATTATCATAGTCCTATAATGTTCAATTCTTAGACAACTAAATTGGCAAGTAAAATAAGTAATCTTGAGATGTCTTCCAGACACTGATAGTATATTGAACTAATGGCTTCATTTATCCTAGGGTAAATTGGTACAATTGTTTTAACAGAAATAAATGCCAAATGAAAATTTCATCAACTAATATCAAGACTGAAAATGAGTCATTTCATAAACACTCAATGTAAACCCATTGTTGCTGTGTTTTCTTATGAAGATGGAGCTGTATACAGAGATCTAAGCTGCCTGCTTATGAGCTTGCTATTATTGATAACCATCTGAAGTTCAGCATCACTTGACCACCACTGCTCCAGCCCATGAGCCTCAAGAAACTTCTGCTTTTCCTTTGACACCACAAACAGCTTTGCAACATTTCCATTCGTAGGAACCATATTTTCCTTGTTCGTATTCTTTTCTCCTGAGCCCTCAGGATCAGTATAAGAGCAACAAATATAGTCACTGTTGTTGACATACAAATGAGGAACCCATTTTCCCACCCCCGAAGCCGAGTTCTTCAGGCCAGAGAATCTAGCCATCCAATTCTTGGATCCTACAGAAAAGTTTTTTCCTTCATCAGTAATGGCCTGAGCTTCACTACCTGAAGGAAGCATGGATTTTAGTCTGTTCCAAACAAATTCTGCTTTCTCTCCAATATTTCTCAGACTCATGGCAAGTGAAACAGAAGGAGGATTAAATAAATGTGTCTCTACATATATCCCTTGTTTTGCTAATGCTTTTCCCACTTGAAGAGCAAAACCAGCCCCCAAGGAATGCCCTACGATGCAGATATTTCTGCTTCCATACCTATCACAAAATGATTTTAGTACATCCAAAGCTGCTTTAAATCTGACAGATCCCTTCAAACTTTCCCAAGCAAGAAACCGGAGGTCATCTTCGATATCTCTCCTGATTGTTGGGCTTTTGAGTAATGTTCCTCTGAGTGCTAATACAACTCTGGGGGCACCACTGGGTCTAATTAGTACTAAATCAGCCATTGCTGAGGATCGATCCCATTCTAGTATTGCACCAAAAATGGATCCATCTCTTTCGTCAATCAGTGTTTGGGTGAGCTTGTACTTGAAGGGAATCCACCAATTTGGAGCTAGACCATTTTCTTGAGTTCTGTTCTCTTGTCTGTCAAGTTCCAGCAAGTAAACTGCCTGTATAAAGCAGGCAATGACAGTTCTTTTATAGTTTGCATCCTTCCTGTACACAACAAAAATATTGATCAGTATGTGCAATAACTAAACAAATATAGAGGACACCCATTTGGCAAAGGTTTCAGCTTTATATGTTAAAAGTTTAAACTCATTCTGTTAAAATCTTCAAAACATGGTAAGAATACTACGTTTCACACAAGAATTGACGATTGACAAAACCCAGTTGTTGAATTTCGTTAATCTTTTCCATTCATCATAGTTCCTTCAATCAAAAACAGTATAAATCTAGAAACCCATTTTGTAAAATCTCAAGCTTTCCGTATCAAAACCCATTCTGCCAACATTTCCCAAATCAACCAACACTCTATTTGATTTGTTTCTGTTTCTACAGTCTACAGTTACGCCTAGTTATTAACCAATGGAAAACTTGTAAGAACGGCATGGAAGCATTATCCTAATATTGCCAAGATCTAATCAAAACGAGGACCCAGATGCAAAAATTATCTCAAATTCATAAAATTTGCAAGAAACCCAAAAACGGGTACTGACCAACTAGAATTGATAAGTTCAAGCACTGACCCAGTGTGGCCAAGAACTAATGAAATTCAGTGAAATTAGAAGAACCGAAATGGATGGATACTGACCAACTAGAATTGATAAGGTCTCTCCAGTTCAGAGTAGTCAACTTTCGAGGACCAGAGACATGAAACGCGTAAGGATGAGCTTGTTGTTGTTGCAGTTGCCCAGCGACCTTCTCTGCATTCGTCGTTGTTACCTCCTGATTGGCGACGCGTTTCGCCATTATCGTGGCAAAGATCCAACCACTTCTGCTTCTTCTTTTCTTCTTCTTCTTTGCATGCTGCAGCAGAGAAAAACTATGCTCTTTTATGGAAAGTAACAAACTTGCCTTAGTGGATATTTGCTTGCTTGGCATCTGATTCGACAGTGCTCTTTTTCTTAAGGAATAGAAAAAGGGACGCTCTAAAATAATACTACACCTCCAACGGTCCTTTATTTCAACGCGTCTGTTGTCTGGATGAAATGACCAAAATATCTCTCTCCTTTTTTTCCCCTAATTCACATTTTCTTCTACATTACAAGTGTTTATATCACATGGAATAGGCGATTAGCATACAGAAATACAGGAAAATGGCAAACTTTTCAAATAAAGATTTGCCTTTGATCAGATTAAATAGTTAAGTTTAACCTAAAAAATAACAATGCTTTAACTACAAAATGTGATGCAGTCTTAGATTTTTTTTTTCTAGAACAAATCAGAATAATTTGATTAAATAATTCTTGAAAAACTTATTACTTTCTTAATTTAGTTTCTTAAAAATAAAACTTTTCAATTAATCTTTTAGTATTTACAATCATCAAATAATCAACGAGTGTAATAATATAGATAATTATTAGTCATTTGATGAGTGGTTAATTAAAAAATGATTGGTGAATCACTCAAGCAAGGAATTTGGTCGAAATTTTCGTGTCTAAAAGTGGTGCATTTTATTATTCGAGTGTGACGAAATATGTCATTTTAGTCATTTGAGAGGGCGATGCATCATGGAGCTCCATTTAGAGAATCATGTGCGTAGGGTTACAGCAATAAGAGGAAGCTTCAAATCTGAACGTTGATATAGGGGATCTTTTTTTATATTTGTTGCGTGTTTTCCATTGTTTGACAGAGGGAATTTATGCGTCTACCTCAAATCTCGAGTCGGCCACAGCTATCGTTTCCACTACATCATTTCCACTCCATCAGAGGAAATTAAAAATTTGATCTCAAAAAATTTGAATTAGCTCTGTTTAATTTTTGAAAGATTTTTTTTTTCTATCAATTAAATCCTGAAAATTATAAAATTGTCTCACAAAATGCCTATTATCAATCTTTAAAGTGAAAACTAACATATTGTTTGACTTAGCATCGTTAAGCATTGAAACTCTCCTTTCTAAAAAGGTTAACTGACAAAGTAGCGAATGGTTACTGGAGAGCTTATACACACAATAAAGTTAGTCACACCTAATAAAAGTGGTCTATCGAATATGCTCTGACGGTCAAATCAGTTCACACATGAAGTTTCGATAAGTCTATTGAAGATAGATATGGGGAAAAGATACATGTTGGTGTATATAAGTGCTAAGTGTGCGAATTGTCATGCTCTTAGATGAATGATGTGCAACCACATGTCTTTGACTTATTGGTAGTGTAAGTGAGATTCTTGCTAGGCAGTTGTTACAATCATATTGTTTGTGCATGCTTAGGTTACACCTTTTGTCATATGTTGGTTAGGTAGTTGATTCGCTAAGTCCTTGTTTGGCTAACTTCTACGCCCAAGTCGATCGATGAGATGTAATGGGTCGATCAGTTTGGGTCTAAGACCTTGCTCCTGTTGCAATCATTTCTTCAACTGGTATTGATTGATTATCTTGTAACTAGTGGTTACTTTGGACTATGTAACTTGCCCCATCCTCCTCAACAGGTGTGACGATTGGCTTACACAAAAACCTTCCATTCTCTTAGGCCAATTGTTCTCTGCACCTCGTAGGTCACGTCATGGCAAAGATCGCCATCTAAGCCGTTTATCTCAATTCTCCCCAATTGTTGGATTTCTTCCATCCTCCTGTAAAAGTCGATCTGGGTCTCTCTGTGCCAAACTTTGTGTTTTGGCCTTTAAGAGTCCATATCTTACTATTGCCTTCCACCATTTTCTCTGGCTCTCCTCTGTGATTTTTAGCAACTCTATCATTTTTTTTTACAAGTAAACTCTTATACTACTTCGGCTTTTGCTTTTTAATTTTCTTTTTCTTCTTCCTTCCCTCAAAATGTGTTGGCAATGATGGTTCCTTCATTGATGTTACTCCTCGCATCTGTCTGCCTACCCTCGACTGCACTGGAAGGGTTGGTGCTTATTGTGTCTTTTGGCCTAGCTCTCTTTTCTTCTTTTTGCTTTGACTTCCTTGTTCCATGTTTGATTGTCTCTTCCATTGTTTTATCCATTCTAATCATATTCTTTGTTTCCTTTGAAAGTGGCTCTTATCCTTGTGCTTTACCCAATTCATGATCGATAGATCAAACGACCCAATAGACCTATCATCTGATTCTGACTCTTTATCTGATCACGAGGAATTCTCTTTCAAAAGTATAGTTTACCATTTTACCCTTCCTCCTTGGCCAATCATGGTTGAATGGTCCTGAGATGAAAATGAGAATGAGCGGGCTCACTTGATCAATGCTGCTCTAAATGACTTAAGATGGATTCATCCTAATGTGAAGATAACTACTGCTTTTGACGAATGGTAAGACCCAAATGTCATCCGAGAGTTGAAGAAGGTCCATATCTTGGATGAATCTATTAAGGGTATCTTTTTCCAACCTACCAAAGCAGATGAGCGAGCATGCAGCTATGGCACCACACTCTTTGTGATGTTTTATGGAGATATGGTCAATTGTCTTTATGTTTGCCCACCTTTCCCTATATTTTAAGCAAGTGTTCTCCAAGTTCTAAACATCTACCTGACCTAGTTAACTTGGAACACTTAGGTCTTCATACTTTAGTTTGAAGTGTTAAGCATTCACCTATGTCTCACCATGACTGTAGCTTCTATTTTCTTTTTCTTCACTTATTCTCAGCAAAAAATCGAGGGTTGGATACACTTCATTCAGTGCCTTGATTGGGATTTTATAGAAAATGTGTTTACTAGTGTTTGCTCCTGGAATCATTCTTTCTTTAAAGTTCGAGTGACCGAAGGGTTTTATCTTTTTTTCCTTCATAAGGGAGGACCACTCTATCTAGTTAAGTAGTTTTCTCCCACAAAGTAACCTTGGAGCCAACCTCTTGAAGACTTCTCTGACAATGAACAAGACCTCATCATTTGACTTTTGGTGCTAAGGTCATTCAAAACCTAATCTGTCCTTTGTACATATTTCATTTTTACTTTGTTTTTCTTTTTACTTTATATCTTCACTGACTTTCAATCTGTTTTCATTTTGGATTGTTGGTTAAACTAGAAAGTAATAGAAATCCATCATTCAAAAGTGGACCCCATGCAGTTGGAGGAAATTCACACCCAAGCTCTGGCTAAAAAGAGACCTTTCATTTTGCCAACCACCCAAATTAAGTCAGCACCACTATCTGTTAATATTTCCACCATTCTTGCATCTCCTGATCGAGTTAAGTCTTCGTCTGACTGTGCTAAGGCATTATCCTTGCATAAGCAAAAGGCTTTTTCTAAAGATTCCTCTGAAGGCAAGGGGAATAGTTCTTTCGACACCCCTGCCTCTATTGCCAAAGTGGGTGCTTGCCAAAAGTTGCTTTTGATCGAAACCCCTGAAGGGAACACCTTGTCTTTTAATACCATAGAAAACCTATGGTATAAAGACATAAACTATGGTGCTTTTTTGTGTAATCAATTGCTCTTTCTAGTTAACTGAAATTGCAACAATCAGTTTTATATAGGATTATGGTCCCATCCGACTCCTAAAGTCTTATGTGGCCCAAATTATACATTTGGCCGCCTCTATTCTGTCTATTGTGCTGACCTTTGCTCGAATAGATAGGAATTGGTAGAGAATAACTCAAGCATCATGGAGATCTTGAGGAAGGATGCTGAAGCCAAGGCTAAAGAATTGGTCGATCAAGATAAGAGCATCTCCAACCTTACCAGTTGCATCGCTAAGCTGGTTAAAGAACAAGGTTTTTTGTCTCTGAAGAGTGATGAATTGTCAGGGCAACTTTCCTTCAAAGCCCAAGAGCTGGAAGCCGAACAATAGAAGCAGGAAGAAAGTGAGGCAACTTTTAATCATAGACTTAAGCCTATTGTCATTGAAGCCAAAGAGCTTAGCTACCTTATGTTCCAAAATGGGTTTGTCAAGGCCATTCATTAGATTCAATATTTCAACCCTGATTTGTTGATTCACACTTCCAAGATCAACAGAGATAAGCTAATGGAATATCTTGTGGAGGAGTTAAAAGTAAACTAGGCTTATGTTTTACTTCTTGCCTTTGTTGTTATTTTTTTTTTTTTGTATGGAATTAGCCAATCGGCCATATTAATGAATTTGCTTATGAATCTTAATTTTTCGATTAGCTTTTACATATCATTGTTCTTTTTGCTCTTATGTCTGCAATGGGGATTTTGCCTTCTCTATATCTTGTTGAATAACTTTTTATTATCTAATATTGCCAAGCTTCCTAATTGATTGAGCCTCCAACTAGCCTTTTACTCATTGTTTTTGTTTTCTTTTATCATTATTTCAATCATCCAAGCATCCTATGGGCTTTTTACTTATCATTTTGTAACATTTTGGATTTTCTAAACTGAATTTTCATAGCAAAATGACTTTTTTGAAAATCTGAAAAAGGGTAACTTTGAAAAGTTTGAGAATTTAAAATTGTACATTTTGGGATATGAAGTGTTAAGATATAGTAGAAAAGGATTTTATGATGATAGGAATTTTTAGAAAGTGAGAGTTCTCAATTTGAATGCTCGTAGAGTAAAATTTATGTTTTCAAGAATTAATATTCAGAAAAACTTTAGAAAGATTGAAATTAGGGCTACAAGTGCCTAGCAAGTGTAAATTGATAGTTGTTACAGAGGTAATTAATTTAACTAATTTGTATCAAAATTTCATGGCCATTGGCGATTCGATAAGCATGTCAATTTTAGACTTTAGGTGAAGAAATTGGCAAGATTACCAAATAAAAAAAATTGCAAACTTGTTAAGGAAGAAGTCAATGAGAGTTAACCAATTTTTTTTCCATTTTTGCCCCTCAAGAGGCAGTTGCCTTCTTCTTTTATGCTTATTTCCAATTGCTTCTAGCAAAATTACATCTTCTTCTCCAATTTAGAGTTTCTCTCTCTAAAAGCTCTCCTTTTCTCTTTATATAATCCTTCATCGTTCTATGTAAATTTCTTGTTTTTTAATAGTTAATTCCTCTTTTCTTCATCTTCAATTTGACATCAAAATCTTGTTGATTCATGAAGTAAAAATTGAGTTATGAATTTTTGAAATCTACTATCAGTATTCATTTCATTCTTCAACCCATGAATAAATTAAATTTTTATAGTGTTTTAGAACTTAAATCTATTAGATATAGCTTGTTTCTATTAAATGGAACCATAATGTAATAAGATATAATTAGTTGAAGAGGAAAAATCCTTGGAAAATCTGAAAGCTAATGAACTCTTCTTTTGTATTCTTAAAGAATATTGAAGATCTTTGTGAGAGCTGTTTGATTTGTTTGTTTCCAGCTACTAAGGTGAGTAATTCTTATCTTTCTTAAGAATAATGATGTGTTCTTGCTTGTGATTTATTAATTAGTTAGTGCAAATGGATAAGATGAGTTTTTGGTGACTATACATCTACATTGAGATTGAATAGATCTGTAGATATGTTGATTGGTTTGCTATGAAAATAACTAAGTTATAACCTTATTTAAACTTTCAAAATGTGTTGAAATAAGGACTTACAATAGAAGGTTGAATAGAAAGTTGCTTCTCCTATTTTTCTACTATTTTTACACAAAACCTACTTGTGCAAGTTGAATCACAACTTTTTGAACTAAACCCATGATCATACTTGCAAAAATCCAACACTTTTGTACTTATGATTCAATTTGAATTTTTAACTAAATTTGTACAATTCAAATTGATATTTCCTACTTTGGTTTTCGATTCTAATCATGATTCGAATCATTTTTAAATTTGAACTTCCTGAAAGTTTTCAAAATTTGGCAAGTAGACTCGCATTTTCAACTAAATTTCATCGATTCTACTTGAATTTCTTCAATGATTCTGATTACGATTCTACTCGAATTCAAACCTTATTCTACCCATGATTCTGATCACACCTCTAGAATTTTTCCAGTCTTTCAATTCAAACTCATTTCTCTTTAAAAACTATTCTATTTCTTTGGATCTACACTTGCATGAAATATAATTAAGTTAAATAAAATAGAAGAGAAGTCTTGAATGAGTAATTTCTAAGTTAATACTAATTAACCTAGTAATTATTTATGAATAAATGTTATGCAAGCAATGAAGATAGTTATAAAGATAATGTAACAGAGAAAGCATGTTTAAAACAATAATGAAATGATGGTCTATATGTGGATAATAGGATAATAATTATGATACTTGTTATAATAATAGGATCCGTATAATAATGAATGAAGTCTAAGTTTGAATATTCTTTAAGAACTGGCCTGTGACACATAATGGCAATCATATGTGATATATAAGATAAAGATGATATAAATTATATATAAATGATAGATGATGTGATAATGTGATAAGAAATGATACTATTAAGACACTTGAAAATTTCCCATGAAACATGGGATGGCAAATGATGAATGATTGTGATTATGGAAATACATTTTCTATGGGATATCGAATGGTACACAAATTTATGAATGAATGATGAGATATGATATCATGATGTTGATGAGATATCTATAATGAGAATAGAATGATTGAATACCTGACAACTTTCGAGGCTTGATATGAGAATGCTGGGTTCTAGTGGGAAATAATGAATTGGATCCTAAATCTGCACTTTCTAATTGTAGTGAGTGGCATAAGGTAGGTGTCTGGAGGAAAAAGGCTCAATTTGTGTGAGATATGGCTAGAAAGAAGTAACAAGGAGGTTTATATTGCTTTTCTTTATTATATTGTTTATTAGAATTGTTATTTTGAATACATTGGAATATAATAAAATATGACTTGATCATGTGACATGGTTATTAACAGTTTGAAGCTATGTGAATAATATGATTTATAATTGTTATTCTAAGAAATTCTAAAAGAAGATTTAATGTAATAAGACAATGTGATATAACCCATGTGAAGACTGACTCCTATGAAATGTTAGAATTAATATAGTACTATGACCTTAACATATAATGATTGATGAGAATGGCTTGAGGCCATAAGAAAATCATGGTTCTTTATAGTGTGACAATTAAAATGTATTTGTGATATTACTTAGATGTTAATCCCCTAGGTCTTGATGATGTATTGGATAATTCTGACATTAGTTATGCTTTTTGAAGATATGATGTATATGTATTTGGTTAAATGTTAATAAATTCATGAGTTAGGTAAAGATGTATCTCAATGAGCCCCGGACTCACTCCTCTATGGATTATTTTTCAGATTCTTAAGAATTGATGTTAACCCAGCTTTGAAAAGTAAGGATGGGCAACAACTCCATGGAAGTCGTCACTGATGTAAATACCACCATAATAGAGAGTCCTTTAGGAGTGTTTGTTTATTAAGAACTTGATAAGAGTTTATTGAACAAAAGTTTAAACAGACATGTGCTATGGTTAGCGATGCCTCTGTATATTATAAAAACATGTTTATATATTTATGTTTCTTTCTTTGTTTGCAAGCTTGCCTCTATTAACCAATTAGGATGAGTATATGAGAGTAGGAAATATTAAAACATATTAAAGCAAGCATGAGTATAAATGAATAATAGAAACTAGTTATTATCAATCAAGGATTGATATTCACACCACATGACCAAGAGTTTGAGCCATGAATTTTTTTTTTGGCCAATTTTTTGATCATCCGAGCCCCCACTGGACTTTTTATTATCTATTTACCTTGCACTTACACTTGCACTTGAGGGTCAGGCTTTGGTAGCTTTGCTCTACCTTTATTGATGCTAGAGGAATTGCCCTATCTCTCATTAGTGCCAAGAAGATTACTCAATTTTTATTACTTCAAAGGGGACTACTTGATTTTTATGAATGTTGAGGGGACTACTTCATTTTTTTTATTAATGCCGATAGGGCTACTTAGTCTTTCATTAGTGCCTCGGGGACTGGTCAGTCTTTTATTGATGTTGAGGGGATTGCTCAGTTTTTTATTGATGTTGAGGGGACTACTTGATCTTTTATTAGTGTTAAGTGGACTGCTTGATCTTTCATTTCAGATTTGTAGTTATGGCAATCTTTCACTTTTTATTTCATTTTGCTTTGGCTACATTATTTGAAGTTCATAGTATTCAGATTTGCACATGGTATGATTTTCAAATTCATCACATTCAATGTTTGAGGAAGGGACTTCCTTTAAACAGTCTCCAGGTAGTAAGTATCATTTGATAAGATTTCTTATATTTTGAATGCTCATTCCTATGCTGCTGCTAATTTTCCTTCTGGCCATTCCTTGCATGGTTTATCTACTCGTCAGAGGACTAAATCTCTTTTCATAAATTTTTTGCTTTTTACTTTGCTATTTGTAATTTTGGCAACTTTTGCCTTATAACAGTCATTTTGAAGTTAAGCCACTTCTTTTATCTCCATTAACATGTCTAACTGTTCCCTTTTCCTTTCTTCATTTTCCTATTATTCATACTGTTCTCTTCAGTCAGAGTACTGCTTGGCTTCAACTAAGAACATAGCCTTACTCCCATGTACAAACATGAAAGGCATCTCATCGATGGCGAAGTGAATGATGGTGATATATAACCACAGATTGCTTGACAGCTCTTTGGCCTATTTTCCTTTTACTTCATCTAGCCTTTTTCTTAGCCTTTTTAAGATAATCCTATTTGATAGCTCAGCTTGTACATTTGATTAGGGGTGCTCAATGGATGTAAACTTTTATTTAATCCCCAACCTTCATTTAAAGATGTATAAGATTTATGCTTTTGTAATAGATACACAGTTGTAAATATACCTTTGACCAAAATTTGAAAGTCATTGTTGGCAAATTGCTTTCCATTGTCAGATATGATTGTTATAGGGAGGCTATACATAAAAAAAATTGTTAGCAATTTTCCTACACCAAAGTTTATACTTTCAAAAGATTTTACTTGTAAATGATATTTTTTCAAATGAACTTTTATACATTATTTAAGGTTATGATTGTGAAGGACTCTGCCGCTATCCATTTGATGAAGTAGTTGACCATCACTATTATATACTTTAATCAACTGAGAGCAACTTAGAATAGACCTAGTAGGTCTATGCCCCATTGGTCGAATGGTTAGGGAGTAAAGATGAAAATATATTCTTTCTCAAGTTGTCTTTAAACCTTTACTAATTTTTACAACTTTTTATACCTTCGTACGAGTCCCAAGGCTTCTTTTTTCATTCAAGGCCAAAAATATCCTAATCGAATAGCCTTTAACACAATCAGCACTTCTACCATATGACTCTCCCAAATGCCTTCATGAATTTCTCTTAGAACATAGTTGGCTTTGTAACCGAAGGTCCCTAGATCAGTTACAATATTGTTTTATCTTTATCCTCTTGTGCATTATAAGCTAGTGGTAACCTATGAATGCATCATTGAAACTAAAAATTTCAAATCGCACTATGTTATCCACTAGCTAATCAATGTTTAGGAGCAGGTACGAATCTTTAGGGCATGCCTTGTTGAGATTTGTGAAATCCTCACACATCTTACATCCCATTATGGCCTTCTTGACTAGGACGACACTGATCAACCATATAGTATGCAGGACTTCCATGATGAATCCTACATCCAGTAACTTCTTAACTTCCTTCTTAATTACCATCTGCCGCTTAGGGCTGTGGTTCCTCTTTTTCTATTACATGGGCTTTAAACTTGGAACAATTGATAATTTATGGCATGCTACCCTTGGGTTGATCCTCAGCATGTTGATAGATGTCTAGGCAAACACTTTAATATAATCCTTCAAAAGCTTTGCCAACTGATCGCAATTGGCTTCTTTAAGTTCAGCCCCAATTTTGGCCACTCTCTTATCATCTTTTCTAAAAATCTGTAGTTCTTCCAAATTCAAACTTGGCTTTGGCCAATATGGGTTGTCATGTTAGATGTCAAGTAACCTAGGGTCTACCATTTGGCACTCATTCTTCTTTGTGTTGACTATCATCAGTTTCATCCTATTAGTACTTTCTTGCCTCCTAGCCAAGCTTGTTATGCAACATCTATAGACAACTACTCACACTTCTCAAATTCCTTTAACTGTTAGGAACTTCATCAATAAATAAGGGTTTGAGACAATAGCCTTGGCCTAATTCAAAGATGGCCTCCCCAGAATGGCATTGTAGGCATTATTAGGGGTAACTACAACAAGAAAAGTGTCATCTAAATTTTTAGTCAATGATCTTGTCCCAAGAATTAACCTCAAGGTTATTGTCTTTTCCACCTAAACATGTCCTCATATGAAGCCAGTTAATATACTTGTGTAAGGCTTATACATGTTTTAGGGATATTTAAGGCATTAGCAACATGTAAATACAAAATATCAGTAGAACTTCCTAATCAATAAGTATTCTCTTAGCGATGAAATCTTGTAGAATGCTAAAATGACCATTGAATCATCATGATCTCAATCTATGTCACAAAAATCATATCTTGTAAAGGAAATCAGCTAATACTACTCTCTTCTTTTATTTCCTTCCACTATCATTGCCATCTTAAGGTGCCTCTTTTTGGCATTTTTGGAGGTTCTTTCCCTTGTAAAACCTTCAGCAATCGTTTTGATCATCCCCAAGATAAGGGAGGTCACCTCAACTTGTTTTCCTTCTAATTGAGTGAGGAGCTATCCCACTCCTTTTTTTTTTCTTTTTATCCACTTTTTTTTTATGAAATTTCTTGTACTTTGAAAGGTATCCATTCCTTATAAGTGCCTCTATCTCATCTTTCAAGGTAACACTCTTATTTGTTTATACCTATAATCCTTATAGAACTTGCAAAACTTTGACTTGTCAGTTGGGAAGAAGTTTCACTATTTTTGCAAGGGAAATTTTATTAATTCAATAGCTTTAATATCCTATATAACATGATTTATTGGCACACTTATCGATTCATAATTATTGAATTGATTCTAGGGAGGTGCCCTCTCCCGTTTGGGAACTTTGTCCTTAGAAAGTGGATCATCAAACTATGTGCACTCAACTTGTTCCTGAGCAAGCTTAACTTCTTCCACATCAATGTACTTTTCAAGTCAAGCCAAGAGCTCCAAGAAAGAAATAATAGGTTACTTGGCTAATAAAAGGGAGAAGTGACCAGAGCGAAGGTCTAAGCTGATTTAGTGCACTACCACACCTTCATTGAGATCTTTCATTTCCAATACCAAGGTGTTGAAGGTGAGCAAGATACTTCTTAAGGGTTCTATAGCATCACTACTAGAAATTTACTAAAGTTACTGAGTTTTTTAAGCACCCTGCTTGTAGTGAAGTGAATGGAAAATGCCTCGACAAGTTAGTGAAAACTATCAATCGATTGCCTTGGTAAAATTGTAAACCAACACAGATCGACCTTCTTCAAGGTGGTAGAAAAAACATGAAACATAATTCCATCCGACGTGTGTGACAATAACATTGAAGCTTGGAATGCCTTCAAGTGCTCTTGAGGGTCATATGGGTCGATATGGGTTAATGGTTTAACGTTGCCATTGAAAATGGTTGGTTCTCCTCCTAGCAAGAGGTTAGTTACTTAGAAGTCTGAGTAAGGTCTATAGTTAGGTTTAACAGGTCATAAGGCTTATGTGTTCGAGTGATATTGTGCTACACATGGTAGCAGAGATTGCCCATGTGTGAAGGAGCTATAGTAATAATGGGGATAGGTTGAATAATTAGGGTTTGAATATAAGAGACTTATGGGTGGAAGAGATAATGATGTAGAGATAGGTTAACTAGTGTGGCCACTAGTGGAAGAATGGTGAGATTAAAGATTTGCTCTTGTAGAAAGGGTGTTGGATGTGACCGAGCTGGCTAAGGCTCAAGAATGTAGTGAGGTTGGGTTAAATGAGGAAATGGTGTAGAAGTACTTAGATTAACTTCCATAAGGATAGGGCTTAAAGGACTAGAGGGTGGTAAGGTAAAGTAGGCTGCATTAGAGAGTCTCCAATCCTCCCACAGCTGGCAAACCTACTCTATCAATATGTCACACTCAAGTTTAGCAATAATCCTTTGAGCTTCCTTTGCCATTTGATCTTCGTGGTGTTTGTCTCGAGCCCTTTCATGATAGCAGTGTTCATCAAGCAATAGGGCAATAGAGCACAAATAGAAATGCTAAGACATAATATGGTTGAGAAAGCTATAGACAGTGCCAAATGGAACTCTCTTTTCAGGAAAGGATGATTTATAATGTAGTGAATAATTGCTGAAGGGTCTACATATATAGTAAAGTTAATCACACATGATGGAACTAGTCTACCAATTATGCTCTGAGGATTAAGTCGGTTCACACACAATTTTGATAAGTCTATGGAAGATGGATTCGATGAGAGATACCTATTAGTATATATAGGTGTTGAGTGTGCTAATTGTCATGCTCTTGAATGAATAATGTGTAACCATGTGTCTTCAATGTATTGGTGGTGTAAGAGAGATTCTTGCTAGGTGGTTGTTACAGTCATATTATTTGTGTATGCCTAGGTCACATTTCTTGTCATGTGTCAATCAAATAGCTAATTCACTAAGTCTTTATTTAGCCGACTTCTAGGCAGTTGTTATAGTCACATTGTTTGTGTATGCTTAGGTCACACTTTTTATCATGTGTTAGTTAGGTAATTAATTCATTATGTCCTTGTTTGGCCAACTTCTATGCCCAAGCCAATTGACTGAATGCAACAAGGCGATTAGTTTAGGTTTGATTCCTTGCACCTATGATGAGCAATATATTTTTATATTTATTTCTTCTCATACTCTGCCTCTTAGGATGTTAATTGAGTTTAATTTAGTGAATTGGCCTTATTTTGTAATTTGGTCATGATTTGTCAGATTCGATTGATCTTTATATGGTTGGAAAGTTAAGAGAATGATCTATAACTTTCATGTTGAGGCCAGAGCCCAGTTCTGCCATTTGGAGTCTCAAAATTTGTTGTGAAGTTGCCTAGTGTTTCTGTCCAAATTGAATTTATCACAATGATTGAATTATAACTAAAGCTTCAATGGGTTAAATGAGATCAAATCAAAGCCTAGAGGTCCCTAAGGTCCAGTCTAATGATGTTAAGCCTTAAATTTAGTGAAACTACAAAGTTTTAAAGATCAACATAGAGGCTAAAGTCAAACCAGTGTTTTACTCTGCAAAGGACTGGTTTTGTATTTTGATTTGTAAATATATTTTAGAGGCTTCAATTGTAATAAGGCCTAATTCATTGTGAGCTTAAGAGGCAACCTATGAGACTTAGTGAAGGCTTAGGAGATATAAATAGCTAAAACCTTCAGAGATCAAGAAATTCTTTGTTAATTTTACATTTAGATTTTCAACTCTCTAGTTTCTTTCAGCATTTTCATGGCAGCCATGGAAGGCTAAGCACTTTGTAACTAAGTCTAAGGATATCACACTTCAATTAGTTTGATTTTGAGGCCTTGCTCTTATCTATTTAATTTCAATTGATTTACTATTGCTTCTCTCTTTATCTTATGGCATGGTTACATGTATAATTGCTAATGTTGCCACTTGGTGATTGTATATGTGATATGTGTTTAATTGGTCAATCTAGCTAAATTTAGTGTTGAATGTTAGTTGGTAGTTCAATGTCCTTCACATGAGAAGCAGGGTTTAAGTGATCGAGCCAAAGGTGTTTGGCCAATTGGTTAACCTAGCTAAATTTTGGTTTTTAAGCTTACTTGCATCTAACTTTAGGAATTCCTAGTTTCTACTAATCATGCTAAGCTAAATCCTAGGTGATCATCTAGTAGAGAATTTGAAGGCAATTTCAGGGGTTCCAAGTAGCTCTAGGTTAAGCAATCAATTGAAGTTGAATGCATGTTTAGTGGCTTGTTATAAATCTATTTGGAGAAGTTGTAGTTACCACTTAGACTGGTTGCATGTCTTACATTTTGTTACTGCATCCTTTCTGCATTTCGTGACTTTGATTTTTGTACTTGTATTTTTTGGTTTTTTGCAATTTTAACTCAATCAAAAATCCCTCATTTTTCTTAACGTATAGCCATAGTTAATTAGTTGCATTTACATTTAGCATTCTAGTATTTCATTTTTGTAGTCATTTTATACTTTGCATCATTTTGGTTTATGTCATTCTACCATTATGCATTATAGCATTTTGCATTTCACCCTTCTATGAATAGTAGGATATGCCATATCAAGAAGTCTTTGGGGTATGACCCAGATCATCACCATTTGCTATAATCTTAGTATGATTCAGTTATATTAATTCTAATTTATGTATGGCCACCACCTGTCAGAATTTTGGTGCCATTGTCATGGATTTCTTGATCATATCCTACCATATTTCTAGCCTTTTATTACTAATACCTACCCCTTTTGAATTTTTAGTTTTGAGCTCCTCCTTTGTATTTCAAGACTTTTCACCTTTGAGAAAATTTTTTCCAAAATCTGTACATAATCAATTCTTGTGTCATTTTTATAAAAGTAGGAGTATGATACTTACCTTAGGATTAGGCTAAGAAATCTACACAAAATCAGTTAATTTTGCCTTTGTTTGTTGTTGTTTTTGCCAAGTTGATTGGTTTTTTAGTGAGATTAGAATGCCAAGATTCACAATGGAATTTTAACCTGAAAATTAGTAATCCAAGGTTTTTCAGCATTTTAAGCAAGGTTCGAGGGATCATCAAATTTGGTCATTTTTTAGCCAAATTCCTTCATCTAATATGACTTTTGAATTTTTTTAGTATTTTTCATTATTTTTACACTTTCTAGAATTCTTTTCTTGCACTTTCCTTTTATTTTTTTAACTTTTTCCATGTAAGACTTGATCCTTTCATTATATTCCATTGACATATGATTCATAAATTGAAAGAACATTGCAAAATTTAAGGAGAGAGATCAAGCATACCACTTCTACCTTTACTATTTCTACATCAGATAGTGAGCCTTCCACTACTTCACTTCTTGGCCTTGAAGTAGCACTTAATTTAACTTCTAACCACTCATCTGAATCTGAATTATAAGACATGGTTGTCCATCTAAGGACTTTGAGAGAGTTAGCTACACATGATCTGAATGAACAACCATTATACATTAAGTACCTTGAACTAGATGCTACATTTGAGCCTAAGTTAAGACTAATACACATACTTCCTACCTTTCATTGGCTGGTTGGAAAAGACCCTCATAAACAATTAAAGGAATTTCATGTTGTATGCTCCACTACGAAACCTCAGGGCATATCGTAAAAGCACATCAAATTGAGGGTCTTTCTCTTGTCATTGGCTGATTACTTGGTTCAATCCATTCATGATAAGATATACAAAGGTTATTTTTGGAGAATTTTTCCCAACATCTAAGGCTGCTACTATAATGAAGGAGATTTATGGCATAAGGAAAAATTATGGAGAGACACTATATGAATATTGGGAAAGGTTTGAGAAGTTATGTGCAAGTTACCCCCACCACCAAATTAATGAGCAACTTTTGATCCAATACTTCTATGAAGGCTTGGTTCCTATAGACAAAAGCATGATTAATGTAGCTAGTGGTAAAGCATTGGTAGACAATGCACCTAAAATAGCCAAAAATTTAATGGCCAACGTAGCTGTAAATCATTAGCAATTTGGAATCAAATATGATGTAGCTCCGAGAAAGTTGAATAAAGCAAATGTGTTCAGTGCTACTGATCACCAAAGGCTTAAACATAGACTAGATGAGCTGACATCTTTAGTGAGACAAATGGCTATGGGACAAGTATAATCTATCAGAGTTTGTGGCATTTGCTTTCTTAACACTCATCCAATAGATGCATGTCCTACACTGCAAGAAGAAGAAACCATCCTTCAAGCCTATATAGCAAGCATTTTCCCTGGTAAACCCTAGTTAAGATATAATCCTCGTTCCAACTTTTATAACCTTAGCTAGAGAGACCACCCTAACCTTAGATATGTCAACCTATTGCCCAGCAATCATAGCACTAGCCTTCTTACTATCTTACAAGACCAAGCAATAGATATCAGCAATCTTACCTTCCTAAATAGTAATTACCCTACTAAATAACCTTTACACCATCTTAACCAGCCTTGCCAACACCTAAACAAGAACTATTCCTTGAGGATTTAGTGAAATCAATGGCAACAAGTTCCATTTAATTATAAAAGAGAACTAAAGCAACCATTCAAAATTTGGAAACCTAAATAGGCCAACTAGCATCTTCTATTAGTGAGCTTAAAGCTTAAGGTTCAAGCTATCTACCTTCTTAAACCATCATTAACTTAAGAGATAATGTGAGTGCAATAGTCTTAAGGAGTAGTAAAGAGGTAGAGACCCCTAAATAGGCCTAACCAAAACCTTCCACTAAGAGACTGGAAAAAGTAGAAATTTTTGAAAACCAGATTCTCCAAACGAAAACCAACAAGACTAGAAACTAGAACATGCCATCCCTCTACCTAAACAAAATCACACAGTCTAGAAAGAAGAAGTAAACAAAGACAAAGAGATTTTGGAGACCTTTAGGAAAGTGAAAGCTAACATGTCACTCTTGGAAGCCATTAATCAAATCCTGAGATATGCAAAGTTCTTAAAAGAATTATGCACTCATAAGAGAAGATTGAAGGGGAATGAGAAGATAACCATGGGGCAAAATGTTTTAGCCCTCATCAAGCAAAATTTACCCCAAAAATGCAAAGATCTAGGGACTTTCATTATACTATGTATCATAGGCAAGATTCAATGTCATGACAATGTTAGTCTACACTTCCCTTAAACTGGGACCTCTAAAACAGACTAGTGTTGTGATTTAATTAGCTAACTGAAGCAATACATATCCTACTGGAGTGGTGGAAGATGTATTAGTATAAGTCAATGGCCTAATCTTTCCTATTGATTTCTACATCCTCAACATGGAAGAAGAGTCCCCATTCATCTTAGGGAGACCATTCCTCAAAATAGTAAGAACTAAAATTGATGTGTGTAAAGGAATACTTTCTATGGAGTTTGGTGATGATGTGGTGCATTTCAACATGTTTAATTCCATAAAATATCTGATTGAGGAGTGATAACACAAGATTTGACACAATTAATTGTCCTCATACTTAGCATTTTAAGAGTTAAATTGTCATGTTTGCAGCTGAGTTT
>JANHAO010001644.1:0-32077 GCA_026873985.1 Saraca asoca
AAAAAAAGGAGACACGTGACTATTTTTTGGAGTATAAAAAAAAAAAAAAAAAAAAGGGGGGGGGGGGGGGGGGGGGGGGGGTATGCATATTTATAACTTAAAGGGAGGTGGGAGTAATTTACATTATTAAGGATGAATGGAATTTCGACATTAGTTTCACCTTGGTGTGAAATGAGTTTCCAAAAAGTTGGGGTCCTAACAGTTAGAAAAGGCATGCAATCATATAAACAAGGTATCAGATTCAATATTCTATCTGATTATGCCCACATAAAGATATACCTATTACATCAATCAACATAATTCTGTTCTTACAGTAAACAGATCCTGTAATATTGAGCATCTCAAGATGTACAATAAAATTTGAAATCAAGTTTAGACCTGACACCAAATAAGTATTTGATTCACAATCGTAAAGGAGAGAGCCAAACTAGCCCTTTGCAAAACAGTTGACAGCGAATCAAATAGCAGTGCTGACGCACGTCTCTCCATACACTTGCATGATTGGCAACACAAAAATCATGTGAAAGTAAAAGTAGGGAAAGTCAAATTTATAGTCTAGGGGCCAATATTATTGTTTAAAATATTGAAAATTAATGACATGAGCATTTAATAGTAATTTGATTGAAAGTCATTGTCAATTTGCCATAAGGATTATAGGGTAGATTAGAGTTAAGCAACTATGGCGATTTCATTAAATTCTCTCCATAGAACAAATCCCCAACATATTTGTAAATAAGGAATCAGAGCAAATGAAGACAAGAAAGTGTACATTTGGTCAATTGAGACCTATAATGCATCGTATCCCAAAGAAAACTTGAAAAGGCCATTTTTGAAGGTGGATATATATACTAAAGTCAGAAAAGTGTAAGGTTAATACAACTGACCTACAGAGTCATGAGAGAGAAGAAAGCAAAGAAAATGAAGAGAGATGTTACCATGATCCGTTCATACTCTCTATCGGCACACAGCTTAGCATTTTCAGTAACTCGAGCAGCTTCTCTCAACTCTTCTATTTTGCGCATTCTAGACTTATCTCCACCAAATATTTTGGATGACGCAACTTCAAGCTTCTCAATCCTTGAATCTATAGAAGCTAGCTCCGATGAGAGTGTTTGAACTGTTAGTAATGCACTTGACCGGTCAGAAAATGCATTGTTAACAGCTAGCATTGTTCCAAGGTATTCATGTAGTTTATCCTGCAACATGAACAAGGTACTTCTCACCAAAAATACAGCAGAGTTCTGCCATGACTGGCACTAATATATGTTAGATGACTAACAACTTAGGCATTATGTCTGTTTTAGATTATATAAAAGCTAAATCTTTCTATCGAAGCAGAACTTTTATTTACCAAATGTTTGATTGTTTGTGTATTCAATTCCCTATACAATCTGCTTGCTTTAACAGCTGCAGTTGCCACATTTCTCATGTCACCTGCTCGTATTCTCTGAGTTTCAAATATGGCTTCTTCTGTCTCAAATTTGGTAAGCTTCACAAAAGCCAATCCTAGCTCCCCCATTGTTTCACCCACGTCTTGCTGAGATTTTACAAGAGATTCAGCCTGCAAATGAATGTAGGCGCAAAAAGTAAACCAAAAAATCAATTATGCCATTGAAAGAAGCAAATAAATAGATAGTGCTCATTAATTACCGATTAATTATTTAAATATATATGGTTCCATACTTCCATTACAGATATCATGCTCCAGAACAAAATAGGAATGCAGCTTTTAAAGGAAACTATTTTAACATATCTCATAAGTGGTTGTATTTGTGAGACATCAAAAAGAGTCTTTTTAAACTCCACATTTAACAAACTACCATAAACGAATACTATACAAACATGAAACCTGTTGAGAAACATTGCTAAGCTGCTGCTCAAACTCCATTAACTTATCCTTTTTCTCCACAAATTCCTTGTCTTCCTCCACCACCAACGGCTTCGCCCCAGCCCAATCATTAGAAACCGACTGCTTCAACTCCTTAAATATCCTCAGCAAGTCCCTCCCACCCTTAGCAGGCTGTGACACTTCATTCAAATCCACTGCGCCTACTGCCTCACCTCCCAATAACTGCCTTGGCAGCTTCACAGCCCCATCAAGCATCCTCGACGCGACATCGGTACTTTTCATCAATGGCAACTTCCCTTTCACCTCGAGAAACACTCTCAGCTCCTCACTCTTTCTAATCACAGGATGTGCGGCCAATTTCCTCAGGTATTTCTCCAATGCAACCCTCCTCTGCTCCACAAACTCCTGTTTTTGCATCACCTGGCTCTCCACCGTGCTCTTATCCGGCCGAACCGGAATGAAGTACCCCCGGTACGACTCTGATAATCGGTCTGCAAGCGTAACCACGTCCCTGAACCTTCTCCGGACGCTGAACTCGGATCCAGGTCCTCCATATTCAGGCAAATTCGTTCTAGTTGTTATCAAATACGTATAATAGGTATTTCCACCAGGGACGAGGGAATTTGTTAATTCTTGCTCTTTCTGCGGATCCGAAACTGATATGTACAAAAAATCAGAACTTGATGGGTTCGATCTAGATGGAAGTTCTGAACTTTCACGCCCATTGGACGAAGAATCGAAGGAAGTGAAGATTGCATCGGCGTACGATGGTGGGTCGAGAAAAGCATTGAAGGGGGATCTAGGTGTTGACGACGAGGGCGATGCGAGCAACGGATCATCGGGAACACTCACCGGCTGCGACGGCAGATGGTGGCCGCAGACGATTTGACCATTCGATGGCTCATCGAGGGCAAGAGATTCCATTTCATCCTGAGACACGTGCAACTGAACTGATTCAAAATCATGGTTCTCCTGGTTCATCATTTTGTCCTACCAAAACTACAAAGAAGAATTGATGGAAATCTTAAGCTTTCATTAATTTGAAATGGGTTTAAGGATCATGTTTTGTGGATGCTTGGTTGTTTCAGCCGCGAGATTGTGGATGCTTGGTTGTTTCAACCGCGAGAAAGACGAAGACGATCAAATGACGGCGGTGTATGTGGTTACGGGCGTTACACGGAAGAAAGCGAGTGAGACTGAAGGACACTGAGTGGGCCAAGTCTCGATCCTGTCGAGTGAACTCGGATTAGCCTCACAATTACAAATTAAAAAATCGAAACAATGTGGGCAGAAAAAGGAAGCGGTTTTGACAAAATTGGTTTTTTCGTGTTCAATCCATTTGACGCCACGTAACCATGAAAATGGCATTTTTCCCTTTGAGCCCCAATTCTGCGTCCGTTTGTTTGACGGCAAAACGCCAAGCTAAAGTACAGTATCCTTCTGCTAAAACGAGTGAATGGTTAGGAAAAAGGTCTAGAGACATTAATAATAAAGAATCCCGTGTTCGTGTAAAAGTCCTTAATTTCTATCGCGGGTGGTCGTTTTCGGTGGTGGATTGCCTCGGAAATGGATGTGGTTTTTTAAACCTATTTCTGTTTGTTCCACAACATTGATTTACATGGATGATAAGTTATAAAATATAAACATCCACTATTTATTAAATTATATAAATTATGTTAAACGGATAATAAAAAATATATGTAATATATATTAATAATAATAATAAAATAATTTAATTTCTTCATTAATTCATTGTAAATTTAAATATTAAAAAGTAACAATATTATTATTTATTTATTATCTTATAAAATATTTAAATATTTAAAATTTTATTTGATAATAAAAAAGTATAATTTAGTAAGAAAGAGTAAGTATTTTAATAATGAATAGTAAAATTTCAATTAAAAACCATAATTTAAACTTAAAAACTTGTATTAGACATAAAAAATATGACAGGGACTTGATTTTTAATGATTTATCAAAATTTAAATTTTGCTTCCTATCAACTAGTTTTCAAAAACTCATACACAAAAAGAATATAGATAAATAAACAAAAAATCTTAATAAAAATTATAGATAAATAAACAAAAAATCTTAATAAAAATTAATATTTAAATCAAATATTTATAATAGATAGAATAATAGAAACCTAATTTTAGAAGATTAATTAGGATTCATTTTCTAACTCTAATTTTTTTTCTCCCAATTCTAAAAAATTTAGAAGGAAAAAAATTATTATGTATATTTTCTGATACTATGTGAAATGGCTTGCCAAAAGCTTAGTAGACAAATTCAAGAGGAAAAAGCCCAACCCGTCCATGACCCAATGTTGAGGTCGTTCAGTAAAGGCATTGGATACCCGGACGCGAGCTCGAGACGCGAGATGAGGCCAAAGCAACAACCCCTAACTCACTAGAGACGAGCTCTAGCTTGTTAGGCAAAGCAGGCCCCTCAACCATTTTTCAAAAAATACATTCTCGTTAAACTCGGGAATGGGACCAACTTGCATAGCTAGCAGGTCACCCAATGTGAACTCAGACCACCTAGCTAGCTACTCCAAGCATAGGTACGGACGCCTAAGTCTAATCAGTAGTTAGAAGCACATTTTTCTAATTGACAAGTCAGCCTCCAGGAATCAACAGAGAATGGCCAAGCATTTATTGCCTACAATGGCAAATAAGATAGTTTTACAACTTATTAAATTACATTTATAACCCTCACTACATCTATAAATAGAAAAAGAAATCATTGTAGTAGGGGAAGGAGAGAAATATATGCAGAAACTTTGCTAAAATAGGAAGAGAATATTTGTATTGTTGTTTTGCTAGCCTAAACAATGGAACAACCACACAAAGGTAAATATAAACCATCGTAGATGTAAGAGTCACACTAACTTTAGCCGAACCACGATAAAAAGCTCCTGGTGTCTATAGTTTTTCTTTTCTCTCTATTTCCTTCTTGTTCACATTTGCTTCCATAGGTTGCAGCTTGGAGATTACAAAACTGTTCTGATTGACTAAGATCTAGGCTTATCAAATTTTACCATTAACAAAAATAAAGATAAATAAAAAAAAAAACTTAAGACAGAGATGATAATAGTAACTTAGTTTTATGAGATTAATTAAGATTTAATATTTTAATTTTTTATCTCTTAATTTTTAAAAGTTAAAAGAGACAAAAAATAATAAATTTTAAATTATTATTTTGTAATATGATTTCATCATAAATAAAAATGATGTGGCATCAGACAAAGTTTTCAAAGGATCATGTTACAACAAGATTTGTAACCAAAATTTTTAGAAAAATTCAATTCATTTAAATAAAAAAGGTTCCAATTCATATAAAAGTGAATTCTAGCAATTAAAAAAATTCTAAAAACATAAACTTAATTAGTTTATCAATGGTTTTTTTAGTCAAAATGTATAAAATTCAATTAAAATGGATACTTTAATAGCATAATAATAAATAAAAAAGTAAACTAAGGATTTAGTCACAGAAAGATTTAGGTTGTCTCAGTTTGATCGCTAAAAAAATTTTCTTATCAATTTAGTCTTAAAGGGTGCAAAATCATCTCACAAAGCTCTTATCGTCAGTCTTCAAAGTTAAGACTAGTGGAACTAATGTGGATTAATTAAATTGAAGTAGCTTTGATGTGGCTATGTATGCTTTACCTTGTCTTTTCCAATTGAATTGAAAAAACTAAATCTATAATTATAGTTACTTAATAAGAATACTTGAAATCCATATTTCTTGAATTGAAATCCTTAGCTCCATTTTTCTTTCAAATGTTGCTAGAAGAGATAACAATCACTATTAAGGGCGGCTTTTATCTTATTTAGCCTTAGTGTAACAGCAGGCTATTGAAAATAGCTCAACCATGTCGAGCAGTAGCCAAAGGAGGGACATTCACAATGTGATTTGCGTATGTGGCAAAAAAGCTATTTTTTTAAGTCAAAATTGCAAAAGACTATGGTACGATAGTTTACAGATGTCCATACTAGTAGAAAGAGGACATGAGTTGTGGGTTTTTTGAGTAGGGGCACAAAAACCATAATTATGTAATACCTACTGCACAGGAGATGAAGGATGAGAAGAAGAGTGAGTGTAATGACAGAGAAAGCAAGGCATTGACTAAACTAGAGAAGAAAATTCAGAAATTAGAGATATAAGTGAAGAAATTGAAATTTGTTTGTTATACTTTGTTGATTTTATTAGTTGGAATGTTGATTGGTAGAGCATGTAAGGGCAATGTTATTTTGTATTTTAGTTATGAAACAATAGTGGTTAATTCTATCATTCTGGAACTGTTATTATTGAGAAAGAAATGTAGTGAATTAGAAAGTTGAAAGTTAAACTAATATGAAGCCATTGTTATTAATTATATGTGTATTAAATTTAATAATTGGTTATAAGCAAATGCAAATGAATATTAATTAACTATCGAGAACATAATGCTAGAACAAAATAAGAAAATAAGAACATAATTGGATTTGCAATAATATTTCAAGTTTTTCATCAAATTTCCATTAAAATGTGAAGACAATTTGTCATCTAAATGTTTAACCAGTGTACACCCAAAATGCAAGGTTTTTGTCACGACCCCTTACTTTGGTCATGACTAACATGAATATCAATTTTTTCATTAATAATTACCAACCTTTAATCGAATTATATCATAGTTCACTTAGTTTCATTAATATTGAAGTGACTCAAATTGATTTGATGAGAAAGGGAATGAAACTTATAGGATTATGAACCACTAATATATATATATATATATATATATATATACACACACACACACAAGCTTAAGCTTACATAATGTATAGAGCCACTACCTATTAAGACACATGCTACTTTTGACATTAGTGTTTAAAGTTTCTGTAACTTTTTCAAAATGCAACTACATCTACATCTCTTTGACTAGCTTCAAAACATTCTCCTACAATACTCTAAGTTCTTTTAGGGATGATACAAAATAAAGTTAGTTTAACCTATAACTTATAAAGATTCAAAAGGATAAGTTAAACTAACTTTATCCTAAAGGACTTGATGGCCATGCTATGTACATTTTCAAAAGGTGAGCAAAAAGAACTTCAATGGTGGATGCCCTAAAGATCAAACCATCTCATAGCCATCATTAATAACATGTTTGGGTGTTGTAGAGGAATGATTTCTATCTTGTGTAATACCTCACAGCCAGCTAGGTTTAAGATTATTATATAATAAATTTTGACCTCGTACACGCCAAGGGGACTATCAACCATGGTGGTGAATGTAGGGGTGTTAAATGGACTGCTGGCCTGCGGGCCAAGCGGACCGGTCTACGAATTTGGAGCATGTTGGACTTATTAAAAAATAGGCCTAAACAGGCTAAATCCAACGGGCTGCAATCCAAGCGGACCAAATCCGTACGGATACGGGCCGGTCTGTGAGCTTAAACGGACCGGGACTAAAGTGAAAATTTGTAAGGACTAAATTGAAAAATTTTTATTCAGGTGGGTCATTCTAAAAGATTGTGAGAAGTTTAGGGGATAAAACATAATTTTTTCCATTTTTTTTACAAAACGGGCCGGTCCGCGAGCTGGTCCGGTCCATAAAATGACCGAATCGGATCGACAATTCACGAGCCCATTTTAATGCGGGCCTAAATGGATCGAGCCCGTTTAGGACCGGTCCGTGCGGATTTTGGTCTGGTCCATCCCAGTCCGTCCGTTTAACACCCCTAGGTGAATGTATCAGTTGTAATTTCTATTGGATTGTTATCCATCTTACTTGTCTAAAGTAGGATTGGCAACTATGTCTTAAGTATCTAAAAAATAATCTACAGAATAGTGAGTCTGGGATTCTGTGAGATAGATACATATCAAACATATGAATTCATCATATAATAAGAAACATATATATATATATACATGTATCTATATCACAATTAAATAGCCAATTCTCATATCATTTTCATAAAGAATTATAGAGTATTCAGAGACTTACATATGAGATAATTCACATTATGTATTTTTCATCACATTAGGCCACTTTAGGCCAATTCTGGGCTCTCGTAGTCATATGTCAACATTATGAATTCATCATGTACTTTAATTTCATGATAACATATTTCAACATTTCATGTAATATCAAAATAAGTCACATAGTACATAACTATAATTTAAAAATAACCTTCATTGTTACTCCAATCTTGCCTTATCCTTCTAAGCTAGCCTTATCCCACTCATCATATTCACAACCTATTATTTACATACCAAGCCTCACGAGCTACCATGTATTTAATTATTCCATTTCTATAAAGGACATCACATCAATTCCATATTGATACATCTTAATATCATTCATGACATTATAGATCATTCCATGTCTAATGTACATGGACAAGCTTTACACCATATAAACACTTACAATAATTATAATTCTAATAACAATCATAACATCACCATATCACATACTATTTCATATCTCATGCAAATTATTAAACTTCATATAGTTTAACTACTCATAGTAATTGCATTTCCACAATTACAGTTATTCATCATTATCATCATACTTTCTTGTCTCATGACCACTTTGTTGTCTAGATTCATTGATTAGATACCTTTGCATGTACAATAATTTAATTCCTTAGTATTAACTTAAAAATTATATTTTTATAGTCTCCTATTTATTATGGTTGAATTATTTGGATTTATTATAAGAATAACTCGAGATATTAAAATAGAGGTTAGGAAGATGTAAATATTGGTTGAATAATGTGAAAATTATTGAAAGTGTGATTAGAATTATGATTAGAATCGTTGAAGAAGAACAAGTATGATCGTGATTAGAATTGAAAAATTCATTTGTGAAAGGCTCGATTTGACTTGAGGAAATGTAGTTAAAAGTGCGAGTCTGCCTGCTAAAATGTGCAACCTTTCAAGAAGTCTAATTTAAAATGTGATTAGAATCATGATTGGAATAAAAAAATAGGGCAGGAAAGGTCGATTTGAATTGTACAATTCTAGTTCAAAATTCAATTTGGATTGATTAAGAAAAACTATTGGGTTTTCGTGATTTTGATTACGGATGCAATTCAACTCGCACAAACAGATTTTGCATGTAGACAGCAAAAAAATAGGGGAAGCTATTTCTAATTCCATATTACATTATAAGATCTTAATACCATATGTTTTTGAAGCTTAAACAAGCATAAACTCAATTATTTTAACCATACCCTAATCATTATTTTGGCAAATCCGTTCAATCGTCAAGTTTCATCATATAATCACAAAAATCCATTTCATTAACTTGCACCATAAATTAACAGATTCCAAGCAAGAATTGCATCATAATTCATAAGAGTGGTAAGTATCACTCACTTTAAAATCTAAAATATTAGAAATTGCAACTATTTTCACAAAATCTTTTATACTTTTCAAGATAAAAAATAAAAGTATATTAACTTTCAATCCTTCTTTTAAGGACTTCTTTTGTTAACAAATCATATATAATTAAATTATAATTTATATAAATCTATATCTAATAGATTTAAGCTTTAAAACACCAAAAAATTGAATTAATTATTGAGTTAAATAGTACCATAAATAGTGACAAAAAACTTCAAAAATTCATAACTTGAGTTATACTCAATGAATCAGTATGATTTTGATGTCAAAATAAAGAGGAAGATGAGAGGATTCATTAATAAAAATTTAAGAAAATAACAAGTAAGAATAAGGGTTCACCTGAAAAGAGAGAAAGTAAAGGTTGTAGAGAGAGAAAGAGGAAGATTGAGGAGGAAGATGAAGAAGCAATTGCATGGGTTTGTTTATGCGGGAATGGCTTAATAAAGAGGAGAAAGTTGGCTAGGGAAGGGCAATTTGGAGAAAAATAAGTCAACTTCTCACTATTTACAAGTTGACCACCTATCTTTTTTCTTATTTCTTCCATTTAAGCCCAAATTTAACATACTTATCAATTTTTAAAAATCATGAAATTTTAATACAAATTAGTTAAATTAAGTGCCTTTGTAACTACTATAATTTAGCTCTTATTTGTTATCTATAACCTTTGTTTCTATTTGTTGACGGTGGATTTTGGTCTTGGACCAAAATCCAACCAGTGAAGGATTCTTTTAGGATCTCAAATCGTGATCTGGTTCTAAAGCAGTAAAACAGACGAAGAAGGATAGAAGAAGGGGAAAAGTGGTAGTGGATGCAAAGCTTTTTAATGTGGTTCAGCTAAATCTGGATAGAATCGAATCCTACGTCCATGATACTGTATTATTTTGAAGATATTTTTATAAAGTTTCGGTATGCAAGCATCAATCTTCCCTAATGTTCATCTCCTTCCTTTTATTTATAGAGGAGAGGAGGTTACAATTGTAATTTTATATGCAACAAATCTATTATATCAAGTATTTAATGTACAAGATAGGATGGATAGACTAAATCTTGTAAGTCAGATTTTACAGATTGTCTTCTGCAGGTGAGCCCTGCGTGTCAGCTAGGTAGCCCTAATGTTCATCTCCTTTCTTGTATTTATAGAGGAGAAGAGGTTACAATTGTAATTTTACATGCAACAAATCTATTATATCAAGTATTTAATATATAAGATAGGATGGATAGACTAAATCTTGAAAGTCAGATTTTATAGATTGTCTTCTATAGATGAGTCCTGCGTGTCTACTAGGTAGCACATGTGTTGGTCTTCTGCTTAGCAAACTCTTGGGCTGCTGGTCGTGCCTCATTGACTAGATCTTTCGGTCTAGAGGAGTGGCTGTCTTCGAAGTGACGAAGTGGAGCTCATTCTTACTAGGGCGAGCTTAGTAGAGGAGGTCACTAGTGATATGATCTGGAGACTTAGTGCCCTAAGTGTCTTGTAAGTTAAATCCTTGTTGCGCTTAGGCCGTTCGCCGGCCTATTAAGGATGATCCAGATTCCAAATATAATACAAGCCCTCCAACTCTCATCTGCTTTGTGAGTTGGGAGTTGAAACTTTTTGGAGGTTATTCATTTTGTAGAACTCAGCTCAGTCAAAGTCTTCACCAAATCTATCATTTCGTCTATTCTAGGCCATACTTCCCACAGTACGTGCCTTACGATCATTGGTGAGTCAGCCTCATTCTTTTCCAAGGTAATAAATGAAAGTGGTTAAGGGATTCATTTGGACCCTTCAGTGGAATTGAATTTGGCTCTATTTAAGGCAGAAGAAGTCATTTTTGCTCCTTCACTGAGCAAACCATGAATATCCCAGATAAGTCTCCCTTATTTCCAGCATTCTGTCTTCCCATCGTGGTGTGTGTGGCTTGTTGCATAAGGAGTTTCAAAGATATGGCTTTTCTAGTAACATGGAGAGATCTCATACAAATCTGAAATTACATCCTCTCAACTTTGTCCTAAGGTTTTTGCCCCTCCAATCAAGCTCCTGGTGCTTCTTGAGTTACTTCCTTTGTGAGTCAAAAGAGGAGCTAGAGGCTGGAAAAATAGGGAGCAGCTATGCTCTTTCCCTCTCCATTGGCGGAAGTCAAGTTGAAGAAGAGTTTGCTGTTGAGGAAGGCACTGGAAGAAAAATTTTGAGGACTTAGGCAAGCTTGTGAGCTCTAGCCAGCAAGGGTTTCACCTTTCGGTGGCTGTTCCTCTGATTGGTGGGAGCTTTTCTCTTGTGCAACAATCTTTCTTCCAGAAGAAATTAGCTATAGCCTTCCTCTTGTATTTTGGCTTTTTCTGATTTGTACTCAAAGCTTTTTAATGTAATTTTACCTTATTGAGGCTTTTTAATGAATAAGATCTTCCTTTATGATCTCTGTATGCTATTCTTTAGCTTTTTGCATCCATAATAATGTAAACTTTTGTAGCTCATGATGAAATACTTGAATAGCCAATCGGCCAAATTCTCTTGAAAGCCATAAACATGGGTGAAACATCCCCGCACATGAGCAAATCATATGAGGACTATACATAATTAGAAAGTCACATGAGAGTTATGAACATTCAGTCGCATGAGAGCTACAAACATTTGGTCGTATGAGAGTTACGAATTATAGCGATCTTGTTGCCTTAGGCAAGTAATCAGGTCATCAGTTCTTTACACTTCAGCGAGCACATAGCTATGCTAGCGTTGAGTGTTTAAGAGTGCCTCCGCACCTCAGCGAGCATGCAACTACACTAGTAATATGAGTTTATTTTTAGTATCTTCACATCTCAGTGAGCTCGCAACTTAATTGATAATTATTCTAGGATGAACCCTGGTGCCTCAGCAAGCATGCAACTGTGCTGGAAAATGTTTCGGAATGAGCCTCAGTGCTTCAGAGAGCATGCAACTATATTGGAAAATGTTCTAGGATGAGCCCTGATGCCTCAACGAGCAGCGGGATAAGCCTTGGTGTCTCAGCGAGCACGCAGCTACACTAGCAAATGTTTCGGGATAAGCCCCAGTGCCTCAGTGAGCACGCAGTTGTGTTAGTAAATTTATCAATTCATCTTTGAAATGAGCTCTAGGGGGCCTTAGCCTAGGAAGCTGGCAAATTCGCCAATTCATCTCTGGAATGAGCTCTGAGGGGCCTCAATTGAACCAAAGGCCATGGTTGGCACAAAGTTACTCAAGGTATTTAAAAGAGTTGACCACATGCAAGCTATGAAAATTGCAAACACTTGATAGCAGAGGGCAAAATAGAGAGATAAAGACAATAACACTAAACTAATTGGCAGACTACTCTTAACAGGAACAAAAGAGAGTATTTACATTAGCCTTTGATTCTTAATATACATTGTCAATGTATAATTTAGACCGAGCCCCCCCAGTTCTTGGCCACTATCACATTAGGGAAGTTAGGATTGTTGCCCCATAGGCTGCACCATGTACTCCTTTAGACGGGCCTTTTTGATCAGGTCTTCAATCGCATCCCTGAGCTCTTGACAATTCGAGGTCCTATGCTCGACCTTGTTATGATAGGCATAGAACTCCTGCTTGTTTCTCTACTTGTAGGGGATTCGTATGGGAGTAGACCTCCTAAAGTCTTTTTTGTCCCTTTCTATTAGGAAGATCCTATCTTAAGAATCTGATAGGATGTTGTATTGCTATGGCAATCCTAATGCTGAGGTCGCTTACCTCTAGGCCTTTTGGGCTTCTTCACAATCTGCTTAGTAAAGTGATCATCCTGATTCATATTGCTCCTCTTCTTACTGTGAGGGGAGCTAGCTTTCTTGTGCTTCTTGTCAGACCTTTTTGAGCTAAAAGTCTCTTTCCATTTAATCTGCTTAGCAGCTCACTCATAAAACTCAGTAAGGTCCTTCATCAGGAACTTGTACAAGCTCTTATACAACTTTCCATTTTTACGGAGCCCATAGAGATCGTTGCCAGCATGGTTCCTGGTTTCTTCAGATGGATTCTCCATTGAATTAGCTTTAAGCCTAAACCTGGTAATGTAGTCTTTCAATGACTCATGCTTATACTAAAAGATTATAGCGAGATGGCAGGGGGCACAAGCTGTCTCTTCAACACTCGATACTGGCCTATGAACTTTTGTTGACAATCTTCGTAACTGCAAATTGAGCAAGTCGAGAAGCTTCTGAACCAAGCTTGAGGTACACCTCCTAGTGTGTCTAGGAACACTTGACATTTGACCAGGGGATCAATCATTTGCAAGTCCATCTAAACATTGAACGTATCCAGATGATCATACAAATCAGAGTCCCCATTGTACAACGGAATCGCGGGGAGCTTGAGCTTGAGGGGAAAGGACGGAGTCTCAATTTCCTTGAAAAGTGGCAACCTTTCTTCATAGAAAGCTTAAAGGCGTTCCTCCAGTTGGATCATTTTCTAAAATCACTTTTCAATCAATGGGTTTCACACCTCAGATTACTAGTTGGAAGTTGCGAGAGCTATAACCAGAAGTCTACTCTTGCGAGCAATGAGCTGGAGAATTTTCTTGGTTGATATTGCCTGAATGTCCAACTTACTACTACTGATGAACATTCACAGGTGTCACAGCTTCAGCCTACTTCTGTACACCTTATGCTAGCGTGGTGACTACTTTGGTCAGTTCTCCCATCATATTTTCTAGTTTTTCTTGACATTGGAGCCAAATCTGCACTCCATCAGTGCCGTTGGCAATGGTAATAGGTTGAACAAAATTGGTTGGGGGTAAGCCAGTAGTAGCACCGATGACAGGAACAGTGGAGGAGTCTATTGTTAAGACATGACCTTTTAAAGGATTAAGTATTGCGTTTGAAGCTCTGGTGGCTTTTCCCTTAGCCATTATAGCAAAAAATGAACCAAAACATATGAGATCCCCACAGACAGTGCCAAAATATTGATGGTGGATTTTGATCTTAGGCCAAACTCTAGCTAACAAAGGATTCTTTTAGGATCTCAAACCATGATCTAGTTCTAAGGCAGTAAAACGAATGAAGAAGGTGAGAAGAAGGGGAAGAGCGGCAGTGGACACAAAGCACACAAATCTTTTTAACGTGATTTGGCCAAATCCGGATAGAAGCAGACCCTACGTCCATGGTAATGTATTATTCTGAAGATATTTTTATAGAGTTTCGATATGCAAGCATCAGTCTTCCCTAACGTTCATCTCCTTCCTTGTATTTATAGATGAGAGGATGTTACAATTGTAATTTTACATGCAGTAAATCTATTACATCAAGTATTTAATGAACAAGATAGGATAGATAGACTAAATCCTTTAAGTTAGCTTCTGCAAATTACTTTCTACAGGTGGGTCCCGCGTGTCTACTGGGCAGCACATGTGTTAGTCTTCTACTTAACGAACTCCTAAGCTGCTGGTCGCGCCTCGCTAGCCAGATCCTTTGGTCTGGGGAAGTGGCTGTCTTTGAAGTGATGAGGTTGAGCTCATTCTTACTAGGGCGAGGTCGAGCAAAGGAGGTCGCTAGCAATGCGATTTAGAGATTTAGTGCCCTGAGCATCCTGTGAGCTAAATCCTTACTGCGCTTGGGCCATTCGCCAGCCCATTAAGGATGATCTGGATTTCACATATAACACTATTTTTTTAAAGTTTCCCAAAAATAGAATCTAAAAAATATGACTTTCGCTGCTTGAACATTCATAGTCAATATTTGATCTCTAAAGAACTTGCTAAAATTCATATAGTCGGTTTCTACTATATCTAGGCCTTTCATAGGCCAATATCTTTAGTTTCAAATTTTTTGAAAATTACCCTTTTCGAATTTTTTGAAAAGCCATTTTTGTTGCCATAATAAGTTTTGGAAAATTCAGGATGTTACAATTTTGCAAGCATCCAACATCAAGCTAATTCACATAAACTAAAGCTAAAAGCAACATTCCTTCAAGACAACATAATCTAATACTGTTAACACCCTTAAAACCTCACTATAAACCCTAAATGAAGCTAAACATCAAAATTTCTTTAGTAAAAAGGCAATGTTATAGTTCTGTATAAGCTGTAGATGATTGCTTTGGGCTGAGTTACTTGTTTTATGTTGCAAACTTCTCTAGCCTTTGCCTATATGCCATGCTTACTACTTGCAAGACCTCTTTAGTCACACAAGGTTAACCCTTCTACTTCCATGACTTTGGCTTTATGCTTCCTGGTAAGTGAGATGGTGTGATTGGTGCTAGAGGCTTGGAAGGTGATGTTGGAGGTTTGGACTATACTTGAAATATGTTTGGCTTAGGGCTTCTCCAAATTAGTATTAGACCTTAGGTTGATGCTGTTGGAGTGACTTTTATGCCATTTTTTCATTGTTTTTCTTAAAACCACTTAGTAAATATTTGTAATAGTAGTAGTAGTAGTAATAATAATAGAAATAGAATTAGGTTAAAAAAGTGAATAAAGAGCCAGTTAAATTATACTTTTGTAGTGGATAGGGCTATTTGTTAGGTTGCTGGTGCTTGTTTCTTTTAAGTAGATTTCTTTGCCCTCTTTGCCTATGGCTCACCTTGCATGTCCTGACATTGTAGCCATGCTTTTTACATTTTGAACACTAGACCTCACCATAAGCCCTTTTCATTTTCTATGGGTTAGTTAGCTCAATCTTATCATCCTTTCTCCTTATTTTTGGCCTACCAAATGGCCTCTTGATGACAAGTGAGCCTAAAGTTTTGTACCCTATTTTAAGCCCATAGTTTTCACTAACCACTGGTTAGATATATGGCTCATAGGCCTTATGGAAGGTCTCCACTAAAATAAGGGGATATACATTCTTCTTTGGCTCTTATGAATTCCATCTCGTTGTAGCCACAACTTGCATGCATGGCACCCTGGTTAAGTCCTAAATCCTACAGGTGCATGCATAATGTTACAAGTCAACAACAACTTTATTAGGCCTGTAAGTGACTTCAAATTTGGCACCATTAGGATCACCTACCTATTGCAAAGTCCAGTACTTGCTAGCAAGTTTGGCTTTTTCTAAGCTAGTTTGTGCAACTGGTAATAAGGCCTTTGTATCTACTTGTTTTCTTCTTGTCATTACTTCTCTTATTCATCATATACTCTCTAATTTCTTCTAGCATGGTAATGATAGGTTTGCTTCTAGCCCTCATAATCTAGGAATTGAATAGCTTAGATAGGTTGTTCAATAGTGAATGGTTCTTTATTAAACTATATAAATTATGTTAAACAGGTAATAAAAAATATATATGTAATATATATTTATAATAATTATAAAATAATTTAATTTTTTATTAATTCATTGTAAATTTAAATATTAAAAAGCAACAATATTATTATTTATTTATTATCTTATAAAATATTTAAAATTTTATTTAATAATAAAAAGTATACTTTAGTAAGAAAGAGTAAGTATTTTAATAATGAATAGTAAAATTTCAATTAAAAACTATAATTTAAACTTAAAAACTTGTATTAGACATAAAAAATAATGATAAAGACTTAATTTTTAATGATTAATCTAAATTTTATTTTTGTTTTCTATCTATTAGTTTTCAAAAACTCATACACAAAAAGAATATAGATAAATAAACAAAAAAATCTTAATAAAAAATTAATATTTAAATCAGATATTTATGATAAACAAAATAATAGAAACCTAATTTTAGAAGATTAATTAGGATTTATTTTCTAACTCTGAAATTTTTTCTCTCAATTCTAAACAATTTAGAAGGGAAAAAATAAAGATAAATAAATAAAAAAATAAAAACTTAAGACAGAAATGATAATAGTAACTTATTTTTATGAGATAAATTAAGATTTGATATTTTAATTTTTTGTCTCTTAATTTTTAAAAGTTGAAAGAGACAAAAAAAAGTAATAAATTTTAAATTTATTATTTTGTGATATGATTTTTATCGTAAATAAGAATGATGTGGCGTCACTAGAAGATAAAGTTTTCAAAAGATCATGTTACAACATAGATTTGTAACCAAAATTTTTAGAAAAATTCAATTCATTTAAATGAAAAGGTTGCAATTCATATAAAAGTGAATTCTAGCAATTAAAAAAAATTCTAAAAATATAAACTTAATTTTATAAATGGTTTTTTAGTTAAAGTATATAAAATTCAATTAAAATGGATACTTTAATAACATAACAATAAATAAAAGAATAAATTAAGAATTCAGTTGCAGAAAGATTTGGGTTGTTTCAGTTTGATCCCTAAAAGATTTTTCCTATCAATTTAGTCCTAAAAGGTGCAGAATTGTCTCACAAAGCTCTTATTGTGAGTCATCAAAGTTAAGACTAGTGGAATTGTCAATGTGGAACTGATGTGGATTAATTAAATTGAAGTAGCTTTGATATGGCTATGTATGCTTTACCTTTCCTTTTCTAATAGAATTGAAAAAACCAAATCTATAATTATAATTACTTAATTAGAATACTTGAAATCCATATTTCTTGAATTGAAATCCTTAGCTCCATTCTTCTTTCAAATGTTGCTAAAGGAGATAACGATCACTACTATTAAGGGTAGCTTCCATCTCATTTGGCCTTAGTGCAACAGAAGGTTATCAGAAATAGCTCAACCATGTCAAGTGGTAGCCAAATAAGGGACACTCACAATGTGATTTGTGGATGTGGCAAAAATGCTATTTTTTTAAGTCAAAAATTACAAAAGACTATGGTATGATATTTTACAGATGTCCATACTAGTAGAAAGAGGACATGAGTTATGGGTTTTTTTTAGTAGGGGCATGAAGACCATGACTTTGTAATTCCCATTGTACAGGAGATGAAGGATGAGAAGAAGCATGAGTGCAATGATAGAGAAAGCAAGGCATTGACTAATTTGGAGAAGAAAATTCAGAAATTAGAGAAATAAGTGAAGAAATTGAATTTTTTTTATATTTTGTTGATCTTGTTAGTTGGAATGTTGATTGCAGAGCATGTTAAAGGCAATGTTATTTTGTATTTTAGTTATGAAACAATTGTGATTAATTCTATCATTCTGTAATTGTTATTATTGATAAAGAAATGTAGTGAATTAGAAAGTTGAAAGTTAAACTAATATGAAGCCATTGTTATTAACTATATGTGTATTAAATTTAATAATTGGTTATAAGGAAATGTAAATGAATATTAATTAAATAATGAAAACATAATGCTAGAACAAAATAAGAAAATAAAAACATAATTGGATTTGCAATAATATTTCAAATTTTTCATTAAATTTCCATTAAAATGTAAAGACAATTTGTCATCTAAATGTTTAACCAATGTAGACCCAAAACCAACTTTTTTAAAATGCAACTACATCTCCTTGGCTAGCTCTACAAAACATTCTTCTACAATACCCTAAATTCCTTTAGGGATGACATAGAATAAAGTTAGTTTAACCTATGACTTATAAAGATCCAAAAGTATAGGTTAGAGTAACTCTATCCTTAAGGACTCGATGGCCATGCTATGTACATTTTCAAAAGGTGAGCAAAAAGAACTTCAATAGTGGCTGCCCTAAGGATCAAACCATCTCATAGCCATCATTAATAACACATTTGGGGGTTGTAAAGGAATGATTTCTATCTCATGCAATACCTTATAGCCAGCTAGGTTTAAGATTATTATATAATGAACTTTGACCTCATATATGCCTAGAGGACTATCAACCATGGTAGTGAATTTATCAACCATAATTTCTATTGGATTATTATCCATCTTACTTGTCTAAAGTAGGATTGGCAACTATATCTTGAGTATCTAAAAAATAATCTACAGAATAGTGAGTCTAGGGTTCTGTGAAATAGATACATATCAAATGTATGAATTCATCACATAATAAGAGACATATATATACATGTATCTATATCATAATTAAATAGCCAGTTCTCATATAATTTTCATAAAAAAATTATAGAGTATTCAGAGACTTACTTCTGAGATAATTCACATTATGTATTTTTCATCACATCATAACACTTTTGGCCAATTCTAGGCTCTCATAGTCATATGCCAACATTCCAAATTCATTATGTATTTCAATTTTATGATAACATAATTCAACATTTCATGTAATATCAACATAAGTCACATAGTACATAACCATAATTCAAAAATAACCTTCCTTGTTACTCCGATCCTACCTTATCCCTCTAAACCAGCCTTATCCTACTCATCATATTAGAATGCACAGATCTAAGATCTGGTTCATTGTTTTCCCATCACAACCTGTTATTTACACCCCAAGCCTCACGGACTACCATGTATTCAATTATTCCATTTCTATAAAGGACATCATATCAATTCCATAGGGATACATCTTAATATCATTCATAACATTATATATTATTCCAGGTCTAATGTACACAAACAAGCTTTACACCATATAAACACTTACAGTAATTATAATTCCTATAACAATCATAACATCACCACATCACATATCATCCCATATCTCATGTAAATTATTAAACTTCATACAATTTAACTACTCATAGTAATTGTATTTCCATAATCACAGTCATTGATCATTATTGTTAACCTAGGTCACCCTAGCCTCATGTTTTCCTTGATTTTAATGTTGAAAAACAATTTTAGTTCATAAACAAGTTTTATATCTAACCATTTGCTTTAGTGTTTGTTATGTGTTTTACAGATTCAAAGATTCAAAGTTTGTAATTTAAGAGATCCAACTTTAGATTTTAGGACTTTATTTTTTAGGATCTTTTGTAAATAAATTCTAAGCAATTTGATCTTCATAGCCTTAAATATTTTTAATTGATATTTTGAGGAACAATAAACCATTTGAAGAAAGGAAAAATTAGATAAGCTATTAAATGATCTTTCATAAGTACAGATTTTGAAAAACTTGTTTTTTACTTAGAGAATCGATTCTTAGAAGAACTTGTGAAAATCATATCAGAATCGATTCACAAATCGATTTGTGAAGTAAGTTTTTGAAAAATTCTTTTTACCGAAAGTTGAGATTTTGATTTGAATCGATTCACCAATTAATTCAATTCTTAATTCAATATGCTATGATTTGATTCATGAACTAATTTGGTCAAGGATGTTCTTTATGAACTTCATACATGAATTGATTCACAAATCAATTCATAAATAGAAAGCATTTGTAACCGCTCTGAATCAATTCACGAACTAAAAGTTAGTTATTCTATTAGAGTCGGTTACAGTAGTTATAAATTGTCTCAACCACCTTTAGACTTCAAATAATAACATCTTATTCTTTCTCTCTCAATTGCGAAAATCAAAGAATTTTCAGTGTTTTACAAGATCATCTTCTTCCTCATTCCTTTTCTGAATCAAATTAATTGAAGATCAAGTTGTGCAGATTTCATAAAGGATAATTGAGATTATATCTCAATTTGGCATTATATTTCTATCTCAATCTCATTTCTTTTATTCTTAAGATTTCTAGGGATTTAGAAATCTTGTTTAGGTTTAGAAGAGCCAGTGTTAAATCTTCTACATTTGCAAGATCCCCATAAATTCTTGTGCATAACATGCTGGCAGTTCAAAAGCATGGTAATCCTAATTTGTTTTTCTTTTAATTGAGGTTGTGATTTGGTTGAGGATTATCCAAGTGGAGTAAACTTTATCTATGGTTTTAGGTGAAGTTGAACCACTTTAGAAATTGTGGCTTTGCTTTCTTTTTCTCCTGCTCTTTCATATTTTACTGTTTAATAATCAATTTTGATATATCTCACAATCTGCATAACATTAATTCAATATATTGATCTGGTTCATTATCTTTTCAAGAAAATAGAATTGTAATAAGGTGTATAAATATTCCCCAAAAGGAATAAGGACAAGATCCCATTACTATTTGTGTTTAACTCTGATTTGTGGGACCTGACAATTATCATCATACTTTCTTGTCTCATAACCACCTTATTGTTTAGATTCATTGATTAGATGCCCTTGCATGCACAATAATTTAATTCCTTGGCATTAACTTATGAATTACATTTTTATAGTCTCCTATTTATTATGGTTGAATTATTTGGATTCATTATAAGAGTAACTTGAGGAATTAAAATAGATGTTAGGAAAAAGTAAATATTGGTTGAATAATGTGAAATTTCTGACAGTGTGATCAAAATGGTGATTAGAATCACTAAAGAAGAATGAGTATGATAGCAATTAGAATCGAAAAAATCATTTGTGAAAGGCTTGATTTGAGTCGAGGAAATGTAGTTAAAAGTGCGAGTTTGCTCGTTAAAATGTGCAACCTTTTAAGAAGTCTAATTTCAAATGTGTTGTGGGTATTATTGGAATTTCATAAATAGGCTAGTAAAAGCCTAATGGATAGACTAAGCTAATAAAGCCCAACTCACCTAGGATTGAGGCCATTAGACTAAGACATCAGGTCACTAAATACACGCTAAGGTCATTGGTCAAAGCAACCACCTTAGGTCATTGAGAATAAGGCTCAGCTTGCAGATCAAAGCATGCATCCACAACCAATAGTCCAAGGAAATCCATTTAACTTCATATTTTTATGGGACCTCGTTATTATCTACTATATAATCCTAATCAAGTCATGATACTTATCTGTTATAGATTTACATTCAAACTGTAACCCCCTAATCATCATAAAAGGGGATGAAATCATTATACATGACACAATCAATCATTAGATACAAAACACTCAGTAAAAGAGTAATAAAAGCCATAAACGTGGGGGTCAAACTGACTTTAGCTGAACCATATTAAAAACTTCTAGTGTCTTCCTGTTCTTCCTCTCTCTTTTTCTCTTTCCCTCTCTATTTATATTTAATCTATAGTTTGGGGTTCTGAACTTGGGTGACTAGATTCAACCATCAATGTTTTGGCGGTAGAAGAAGGGCCCTAAACTGCATTCTCCTTGATTTTTTTCCATCCAATTGTGATGGTTAGAGGAAGAACCATCAGGAGTTCAGATGCTATAGTTGATCAGCCTGATAGTCATATGGAACAACAGAGGGATCCAGCCCTTCCTGTGGTAGACACTTCCGCCATCCTTATTGCAGGTGTTGTTACCGACATGCCTCCAGTGGCCTCACACCAACCTAATATTATTGATGGAATACAAGCATGGCATCAACGTCATGAAGTGCTAGAAAATTGATAGGAGAGTTAGCTGAAGTGGTTAGGGCATTGACTAAGGCACAAGCTCAATGCTTACAAGAGCAGGATGGGCACTACATGAGAAGAAGCTCTTCAACGAACACGGGAAGGAGCTCAAGAAGAGAGACCAACCAGAGAAGTATTTTAGTACACCCATTTAGCTTACTCTACTAACTCACAGCCAAGGTTAGAAGTCCATTGAGCTTATGTGGAGAATGAAGGGGATCATTAGTGATGTAAGGGTTTACATTAAGCTGAAGGCTCAAATAGGACTAATCAGAGACATTTCTCAGATTAAAGCTTGACAAGTCACGAGCAGAGGAAGCACAAGACCTCAAATCAACACTCTTATGACAAAAAGAGGAGCTGGCCATCTTCTAGCCAATGGTTTAAGGCTCATGACCATATGGTAAATGAGCTACTTCAGAGGGTAGAGCAGTTGGAACAATGCCCTTGGGCTCAAGACCATCGAGATCGTTATAAAGGGAGGACACCATTCTCTAGGGAGATTGAGAAAAAGCCTCTCCCTCATAGGTTCAAAGTTCCCACTATCCCGCTATACAATGGGAATAGTGACCTATACGATCACCTGGATACATTCAATGTACAAATGGATCTTCAGACAACCAATCCTTTGGTTAAGTGTTGTGTCTTTGTAGCCACTCTAGGAGACATGCCTCGAACATGGTTTAGGAATCTCAAAACTTGTAGCATTGACAGTTGGGAAGAATGCCAAAAGAGATTCATTAATCAGTACAGGGCACTGAGAAAGTAGCTTGCACCACTCTGCCACCTCGCGACAGTCTTTCAACGAAATAATGAATCATTGAAAGATTACATTACTTGACTTAGACATGAGGTTAGTAACATAAATAATCCCTTATATGAGAACATCTTAACAACAATTTCTACAGGATTTTGTAAAGATGGGAAGCTATATGAGAGCATATAGAAGTTTTCAGTAAAGGACCTAGGTGAATTCTATGAACAAACTACTAAAAAGATCATGTAGGAGGAAACCTTTAGCCCTAAAAAGTCCAAGGATAAGGCTAATAGCTCCAACCAGAGTAAAAAGAGGAATAATACCAGGAATAACAAGGAGAGTCAAGATGATGACACTAAAAATCAGGTCATAAAGTAGGCCAAGAATGAGCGATCTCAATGTAAAGGTCGTCATGACAACTATAGCATCTTATCAGATACTTAGGAAAGGATCTTTACGACAGAAAAGGATAGGGGGATTTTAGGAAGCCCAACCCCATAGGGACTCCTCACTAGTTTAGAAACAAGAACAAGTATTATACTTATCATGATAAAATTGGGCACAACACTTCGGAATGCAGAGCACTTAAGGATGCAATTTAGGACTTAATCAAGAAAAGTCATTTAAGAGATTATGTGGTGTGACCTATGGAATAATGACTTTAGCAACACTAGTGACCAGCATGATAGTAGCACCAATGGACTCCTGAGTAAGAGGAGGCACCCTCAATAAGCACTATAGTTATCATTCACGGTGGGCCTCACATTGCATGTATCTTAAACAGGTTGCATGAACGCTACGTGTGAGAAGCAAATCACGTCCTGTTTATGAGACATAGTGAATTTAAGGGTCCTTCTAAGAAAGCAAGAATGACCTCAGATAGTATCACCTTTGTAGATGAAGATGTGCAAGGGATACGTTCTCCCCATAATGACACACTGCTTATCCAAGCTAGAATTGGAAACATCGAGTTATGAAAAATTATGATCGATACATGTAACTCAATGAACGTCATGTACAAAGGATATTCTGAACAGATGGGTTTAAGTGTAGGTCAACTAAGACCTTCCTTAGAGCCCCTTTATGGATTTACAAGAGATGCAATAATACCAGTAGGATAGATTAGGCTTCCCATCACTCTTAGGGGTTTAGGTTGTCAAGCCACCGTATTGGTAGATTTTCTGATTGTCGACTGTCCTTTAGCATACAATGTGGTACTAGGACAACTTACAGTGAATGACCCAGACATGATCACATTAACCAGGACACTTACCGTTAGGTTTCTAACCACCAATGGAATCAGATGCATGTGAGGTGAGCAGCATATAGCCTGACGCTGCTATGAGGATGCAGTCAAGCTAGGGGTGAGAGGAAAGAAAGTTAATATGGTTTCTGACAGAAAACCATAAGCTATGAGCACTATAGGGGTCAACCACGACCTTAACCCTGTGAGATGGATGCAGATAAAGTAACTGGTCCAATAAAGGAGCTCGAAGATGTACAGGTCAGTGAGGTAAATGCTGAGAGATGCCTCAAACTAGGAAAAAACTTGTCCCCAGATGTAAAAACCTAGCTAACTGAATTCTTTAAAGTAAACCTAGACATTTTCGCTTGGATCCATGAGGATATGGTAGGAATTGATCCCAAAATCATGTCACATAAGTTCAACATCGACCCTTATCACAAGCCAATTTGGCAAAAGAGGAGGCCAATGACTGCTAAGTGATACATCACTCTGAAGGAAGAAGTGGATAAGCTTTTGGCTAACAGTTCATCTGAGAAGCCTACTACCCAACTTGGGTGGCCAATCCTGTGCTTGTAAAAACAAAATGGGAAATGGATAACTTACATTGATTTTACGAACCTTAATAAGGCATGTCCAAAGAATAGCTTCCCCCTAACAAGGATTGATCAGCTCATGGATGCAACTGCTAGTCACCCACTTCTCAGCTTCATGGACGCCTACTCAGGGTACAATTAGATTCCCATGAACCCATAAGATGAGGAACACACTTCGTTTATCACTGACCGCAGACTGTATTGTTATAAGATAAAGCCCTTTGGATTGAAGAATGTAGGAGCAACCTACCAATGGTTGGTAAATATGATGTTTAGGGAATAGATTAGGAAGAAAATGAAGATTTATGTGAATGACATGTTGATAAAGTTTGAACAGGTCACCAACCATGTCTGCGATTTGGGGGAGATGTTCTAAATTCTAAGGAAGTATCAAATGAAGATGAATCCATATGAGTACGTGTTTGGGGTGGCTTTGGGAAAGTTCCTTTGATTCATGGTCAATAATAAGGGAGGAATTGAGGCAAATCCAAAAAAGATCAAGGTGCTGGTTGATATGAGATCCCCTATCAGGATCAAGGATATATAGAGCCTCAATGGCCAAGTCGTAGCACTTAGTAGATTTATCTCTAAAGTGACAAATAAATGCATCCCATTCTTCGATGTGCTGAAGAAGGCAAAATAGTTTAAGTGGATTGAACAGTATGAAGTCGCTTTCCAACAACTAAAGCAATATATGGGTCGAGCTCCTCTTTTATCCAAACCAAGGGAAGGTGAAAAGCTAATTGTTTACCTTGGGGTTTCCCAACATACTCTCAGTACAACATTGGTATGAGAAGAAGGTGGAGCTTAGTTCCCACTTTATTATGTAAGTAAGAGGACGCTAGATGCTGAAATGAGGTACTCACCAATAGAGAAGCTTGCTTATTACCTCATGGTAGTGTCAAGGAAGTTGTGACCTTGCTTTCAAGTACATACCATAGAAGTACTCACACAGTTCCCATTGAGGCCAATCTTACAAAATATAGATATCTTAGGTCATTTGCTCAAGTGGGCAATCGAGCTAGCCCAGTTTAACATTGAATACAAGCCTAGGCCAGTAATCAAGGGACACGCCTAAGTGAATTTTATTGTGGAGTTCACAAGGCCCACAAAACAGGAAACAGAGGCCTCAAAGGCCCTATTTTAGGAATTATATGTTGATGGGTCGTTAAACGAGCAGAAGGTTAGGGCAAGAGTGCTGCTAATAAGCCCAAAGAGACATAAAATCCTCTATGTGCTAAGATTTGATTTTTAGGCCACAAATAATGAAGCAAAATATGAAGCATTGTTAGCTAGGCTTCATCTGGCAAAAGAGATGCAAGCTAAAAACCTAAAGATATATAGCAATTCCCAGCTTATAGTCTATCACGTACGGGTTGAATACTAGACAAGAGGGACGAAAAGGCCATCTACCTTCAAAAGGTTCAAGAATTGCTTAGTTCTCTCCAGTGATATGAGATCAACTAGATTCACAAGCTTAGAACACACATGCAGATGCATTAGCCCACTTGGCCATGACCAGAGATGCAGATTTCTTGGGGCTATCCCAATAGAGTTCCTCCCATCTCTAAACACGGAATAGAAAAACATAGTAATGACAATTATTGTGGCACAAGACTTGTGGATGGGTCCAATCTTAGATTACTTTCAGGATGGCAAATTGCCAGAAGATAAGATAGAAACACGTCGATTGTAAGCTCGAGTAACTAGATATTGTATCTATGATGACATACTATATAAAAGGGGATTTTTAACTCCACTCCTAAGATATATAGATGGTCATGACTATGACACTATCCTAAAGATATTCATGCTGACTATTGGGGAAATCACATTGAGGGGATATCTTTAGCTTAAAAAGCATTAAGATAAGAATTTTATTGGCTTACAATGAAATAGGATGCCATCGACCTCATCAAGAAGTGTGACAAGTGTCAGAGGTTCGCCAAGGTCCCATGAACTCCACCAGCCTACTTGCAATAGATGGTCAATCTGTAGCCCTTCATGATTTGGGGTATGGACTTGATTGGACCATTCCTGTCAAGCCACAGGAAGTGCAAACATGCAGTGGTGGCTGTCGATTATTTCACCAAGTAGGTAGAGGTGAAAGAATTGATAGAAATCTCTTCTTCCAAAATTAAAAAGTTTGTATGGGCTAATATGATTTGTAAGTTTAGAGTCCTATAGCAGATCATGACTGACAATGGAACCCAATTTAACAATGAGCAATTCATCAGATTTTGTAACGATCTTAAGATTGTAAAGAGCTTCTCAGTCGTGAACTATCCTTAGGCCAATGGACAAGTCGAGGCTGTTAATAAGATTATCAAGCAGATCTTGAAGACAAGGTTAGAGGCTAAGAAAGGAGCATGGGTAGACGAGCTGTAAAAGGTGCTTTAGACTTACAGATCCATAACTCGAAGCACCATAGGAGAAACTCCTTTATCAATGGTGTACGGATCCAATGCCATAATCCTGGCTGAACTCGAGGTAACTTCACAACAAAGAGCTACTTTTAACCTGGAGGATAATAATCAATTACTCACTATAAACCTCGACCTCATAGAAAAGACTAGAGAAATAGCTTGTCTTAGAGTTGCAACTTATCAACAATGGGTCACGAGATACTACAACAGGAAGGTCTGAGTTTGGCACTACAAAATCGATGATCTTATGCTACGCCTCATCTCCCCGGAGCTCGCAAGGCCAGTGATGGGACACTAGGTCCTAATTGGGAGGGCCCATACATAATCAAGGAAGATTTGGAACATGGATCTTATCATTTAACAAACATGAATGGAGCCGAGTTTCCTCAAGCTTGGAACGCTGAACATCTCCGCCCATATTATTAATGAATATGAGTTTGCTTATCTAAGTTTTCAAATTTTTATGGCTAATTACTAATCTCTGAATAAATTTTTTATAGAATACTATACTGAAAGTAAGCTATCACTCTTCTAATCTAGAAGCGAACACTTGCCTTTCTAATCTAGAAGTGAACACTTGCTCTTCTAATCCAGAAGGGACATTCAACTTGACATACCTATAAAAACTCGGCACGGTATGCAATTTATTATCCAACATCACATATGACCTACTATTCAACATCGTATACGACATACTATTCGACACCGTATGCAACCTACTATTTGGCATTGCATGTGACCTACTACTCGACATTGCATGCGACCTACTACTTGGCACCGTATGTAACCTACTATTTGGCACCATATACGACCTACTATCCAGCATCGTATATGACCTACTACTTGGCATCGTATGTGATCTATTATCTGGCACCACATGTGACCTACTATATGATATCGCATGCAACCTACTATCCAGCACCACGTATGACCTACTATTTGGCACCATATGTGACCTATTATTTGGCATTGCATGTGACCTATTACTCGGCATCATATGCGATCTATTATTTGACACTGCATACGACCTATTATTCGATACCGTATGTGACCTACTATTTGGCACTGCATGCAACCTATTACTCAACTTCGTATACAACTTACTCTCTGGCACTACATACGACCTACTATTTGGCACTACATATGACCTACTATTTGACATCGCATGTGACCTACTACTTGGCACCATATGCAACCCACTATTGGGCACTGTATACGACCTATTATTTGGCACTGCATACAACCTACTACTCAGCATCATATGTGACCTACTACTCGACATCGTATGCAACCTATTATTTGACACCGCATGCGACTTACTATTCGACACCGCATGTGACCTACTATTTGGCACCGTATGCAACTTATTATTTGGCACCACATACAACCTACTATTTGGCACCACATGTAACTTATTACTTGGCACCGCATGCGATCTACTACCTGGCAACACACTCATGCGACCTACTTGGACATTTATCTTGATAATAAAGTCATTATTTTGCCAAATGAGGTCAATTGACCTATTGGACATTCATTTTAACTAATGTTTGTTAAGGAACTCATTCATGTCAACCCACATGTTATTACCTATAACCTATTGAGTATCCAGCTCGACATACTTGGAAAAGTAAGAAGATTATGAAAAATTCATTAAAAACCTCATTCAATAAGATGAATGTACATATAGAGGTACAACAATACAAGATCGAAATAAGCCTATAACTATCACAACCTATGAAGAAGACTGGCCTCTCATGGACTGAAAGATCAACATATCTGATGAGCAAGCTGTCCATCATTTGGTTATCAGCCAAGTTGCTCTCAAACTTCTCCCTATTCCCCTCTCAAGGAGGCAAAAGAACAAAGATGAAAGAAATGAACCCATCAGCATCACCATGAGGAAATAGGGTAGGAAAGGTCAATTTGAATTGTTCAATTCTAGTTCAAAATTTGATTTGGATTAATTAAGAAAAACTATTGGGTTTCTGTGATTATGATTGCGGATTCAATTCAAAATGGTACAATTTAACTCGCACAAACAAATCTTGCATATAGGCAGTAGAAAAATAGAGGAAACTATTTCTAATTCCATGTTACATTATAAGATCTTAATACCACATGTTTTTGAAGCTTAAACAAGCATAAACTCAATTATTTGAACCACACACTAATCATTATTCTAACAAATCCATTCAATCATCAAGTTTTATCACATAATCACAAAAACCCATTTCATCAAGTTGTACAATAAATCAACAGATTCCAAGCAAGAATTATATCATAATTCATAAGAGTAGTAAGTATCACTCACTTTAACATTTGAAATATCAGAAACGGTAACTATTTTCACAAAATTTTCTATGCTCTTCAAGATAAAAAATAAAAGCATATTAACTTTCAATCCTTCTTTCAAGGATTTCTTTTGTTAGCTAATTGTATATAATTAAATTATAATGCCTATATTATGAATAAAACTATATCTAACATATTTAAGCTTTAAAATATTAGAAAAATTGAATTGATTCATGAGTTGAACAGTACCATGAATAGTGATAAAAATTTCAAAAATTCATAACTTAAGTTATACTTAATGAGTCAGTATGATTTTAATGTCAAAATAAAGAGGAAGATGAGAGGATTCAACAGTAAAAATTTAAGAAAATGACGAGTAAGAATAAGGGTTCATCTAAAAAAAGAGAAAGTAAAGGTTGTAGAGAGAGAAAGAGGAAGCTTGAAGAACAAGATGAGGAAGCAATTGCATGTGTTTGCTTATGTGGGAATGGCTTAATAAAAAGGAGGAAGATGGCTAGAGAGGGGCAATTTGGGAAAAAATAAATTAACTTCTCACTATTTACAAGTTGGCCACCTCTTTTTTTCCTTATTTATTCCATTTAAGCCCAAATTTAATACACTTATCAATTTTCAAGAATCATAAAAATTTAATACAAATTAGTTAAATTAAGTGCCTTTGTAATTGCTATAATTTTGCTCTTATTTGTTATCCATAACCTTTGTTTCTATTTTTCTGAAGTTTCCCCAGAAATATAATCTAAAAAAAATATGACTTTCGCTCTTTGAAAATTCACAGTCAAATTTTGATCTTTAAAGAACTTGCTAAAATTCATAGAGTCGATTTTTGCTATATCTAGGCTTTTCATTGCCAAATATCTATGGTTTTGAATTCTTCAAAAGTTACCCTTTTTTGAATTTTTTGAAAAGCCATTTTTGTTGCCATAATAAGTTTTGGAAAATTCAAGATTTTACAATTTTGCAAGTAGCCAACATCAAACTAATTCACATAAACTAAAGCTAAAAGCAACATTCCTCTAAGACAACATAAACTAATACTATCAAGACACTTAAAACCTCGCTATAAACCCTAAGTGAAGCTACACATCAAAATTCCTTTAGTAAAAGGCTAATGCTATAGTTCTGTATAAGCTATAGATGACTGCTTTGGGTTGAGTTGCTTGTTTTATGTCACAAACTTCTATAGCATTTGTCTATATGCCATGCTTACTACTTGTAAGACATCTCTAGTCACACAAGGTTGACCTCTCTACTTCCATGACTTTAGCTTTATGCCTCCTAGTAAATGAGATGGTGTTATTGATGCTAGAGGCTTAGAAGGTGGTGATGGAGGTCTAAACTATACTTGAAATATGCTTGGCTCAAAGCTTCTCCAAAGTAGTATTGGACCTTGGGTTGATGCTAGTGGAATGACTTTTATGCCATTTTTTTTCATTTGTTTTCTTAAAACCACTTAGTAAATATTTGTAGTAGTAGTAGCAGTAGCAATAGTAGAAATAGGATTAGGTTAAAAAAAGTGAATAAAGAGTTAGTCAAATTATACTTTTGTAATGGATGAGGCTTGGCTTGATAGGGCTACTTGTTGGGTTGATGGTGTTTGTTTCTTTTAAGCAAATTTCTTTGCCCTCTTTTCCTATGGCTCATCATTATATGTCCTAACATTGTAGCCATACTTCTTACATTTTGAACACCGGACCTCACCATAAGCCCTTTTCATTTTCTATGGGTTAGTTAGCTCATTCTTATCCTTCTTTCTCCTTATCTTTGGCCTATTAAATGGCCTCATGATGATAAGTGAGCCTAAAGTTTTGTACCTAGTTTAGGCCAATAATTTTCACTAACCACTGGTTGGATATATGGCTCATAGGCCTTATGGAAGGTCTCTACTAAAATAAGGGGATGTATACACTTCTTTGTCTCTTATGAATTCCATCTCGTTGTAGCCATAGCTTGCATGCATGGCACCCTAGTTAAGTCCCAAATATTACAGGTGCATCTGTAATGTTACAAGTCAACAACAACTTTATTAAGCCTGTAAGTAACTTCAAATTTGGCACCATTAGGATCACCTACCTATTGCAAAGTCCTATATTTGCTAGTAGGTTTGGCTTTTTCTAAGCTAGTTTGTGCAGCTGGTGTAATAGAGCCTTTGTACCAACTTATCTTCTTCTTGTCATTACGTCTTTTGTTCATCATATACTCTCTAATTTCTTCTAGCATGGTAATGATAGGTTTGCTTCTAGCCTTCATAATCTAGGAATTGAATAGCTTAGACATGTTATTCAATAGTGAATGGTTCTTTACTGTCAGGTCCCAAACAGGCAGTAGATAAAAAAACGTGATGAACAGTTTATATAGCGGAAATAACTTTGGATCTTGCCCCTATC
>JANHAO010001645.1:0-32039 GCA_026873985.1 Saraca asoca
GTAAGGTAAATCCTAATCCTAGGCCCTTTTTACATTCAATACTTTCTTTAATTTACATCTTTGTTTTCTTGATTTTATTATCAACATTTATCTTTCTTTTATCCTTTTTATACTCCTTCTATTCTTCAAATCAATCTGGATAGTTAAACTGTAAAGGTTTCAGTATTTAAATAGAGCGAAACTTTCCTGTGGGATCGACCTGTATTCACCGGTTCTTTACTACATCTATGTCGTGCGCTTGCGATTATTTAAAACGTACAACAAGTTTTTGTACAACACTTCCCATTATCCAATATGATCATGGCTAATAGGCTGTGCTTGCAAGAAACTATTAGCAAGCTTTTGTATGTTATGGTTGTGAGCGGTTCAACACCTATCCATTTGAAAAAGTACTTAACCATTACTATGATATATGTTAAATAACCAGGATTTGTCAGGAAAAAACCTAGCAAATTAATCCCCTACTTGTCAAAAAGCCAGAAAGCAAAGATAGACATTTGCTTAATAGTTTGTTGCCTTTAGATCTTTGTGAATTTCTGCCATTTTTCATAGCTTCGTACTAGTTCCAGAGCTTCTTGTTTCATCTTCAAACAAAAATATCCTAATCACATGACTTTTAGCATAATCATTTCTCTGACCAAATGGGAACCACAAATGCCCTCATAGATTTCTCTTAAAACAAAATTAGCTTCGCTTGGCTGGAGGAACTATGGCGATGGGAAGGAAAATCTTTTCTTATTTAGTTGTCCCCTCCACAAAGAAGTGTCACTCTTTACTCAACCATTATGGCCTTTATTTTATCCTCTAACAATCTCCCTTACTCTAGAAACATCAAAATTGGGGTTAACCATGACTCCTCCAATTCTGTGCATATTACCTCATTCATACAAGAGGTTTATAATGCCTCCTAGATGGTTGTTCTATTATTCATTGCTACCTTGGCACTAGCTAATTCATCTACCTACTCATTCTCCTCCTTTGGGATCTTTATGGGTTCAACTTTGAATTTCTTTAACAAGCTTTTAGCTACTCTGATATATTTTGCTAGTGTTAGCTTTTTCACTTCTTTTGCTAATTTTAACCCTACAATCAGTGCTTCATACTCTAGCATGTTGTTTATTACCTTAAAATCCAACATTCAAATGTTATTCATTGACTCAAGCTTGTTCACTCTCATTAGGCCATTTGAAATTTTTAACATTTTCAAGCAACTTAAAAAAAAGGAGCATGTTTATCAGTTGACCTGGACATAAAGAGCGTGAGAGTGGCAACCCTTTCATTGAGCATTTGTACTTTCTTCAATGTAATTAGGCTTCTCTTGCTAATTATGGCTTGACATTTAGATAGATTAGCATCAATACCTTGTTCAACGATTATGAAACCCAAAAACTTTCCAGCCTTTGCTTTGAAGGCTCATTTTTTCAAATTTAACCTCATTTAATACTTCCCAAGTATCGTAAAAGTCTCTTGAAGATCTTGCCAATATTGTTCTGTGCTTCTTGACTTAATTATCATATCATCTATATAAAACTCCATGTTTCTTCCAATCTACTCTGCAAAAACTTTGTTCATCATTCTCTAGTATGTTGCTCCTAAATTTTCAAACCAGTCGACATAACTTTATAACAAAATGTCCTTTGATTTGTAATGAATGCCATTTTGCCTTCATCCTCAACGTGTATCCTCAATTGGTTATACCTTAAAAATGCATTACCAAAGTTGAGAACTTTGAAACCCACAACACTATCAATTAGCTGATTAATGTCTGGGAGTGTCTTTCGGATTGACTTTATTAAGATCTGTAAAATCTACACACATTCATCATTGTCTTATAGCTTTTTTTTTTCAACCAATACTACATTTGCCAACCACGTAGTATGTGGGACTTCTCTAATGAATCCTACCTTTAACAATTTCTCCACCTTTTCCATTATTAACTTTTGTTGCTCCAGCCCATGATTTCTTTTCTTCTATTGAATAGGCCTTACAATTAGGTTGATTGAAAGCTTGTGGCTGGCTACCTTCGATCAATTCCTGGCACGTCCATTAGTGTCCAAGCAAACACTTCAATATAACTTTGTAAGAGTTTTATTAGTTGTTCCCGATCAGCTTCTCTCAAGTCTGCCCTAATTTTTACTACCATTTCATCATTATCTCTAAATAGCCTTACTTCCTCTATATTGGACCAAGTTCTAGTGCAAGGGTTGTCCTACTGAATGCCCAGTAATGTAGAATCTACCATTTGGCACTCACCTACTTCTTCAAGTGCCAACTTTGTTCTACTAGTACTTCCATGAGGCTTGGTCAGACTTGCCATATAGCACCTCCAAGCTATTTGTTGATCAACTCGTACCTCTTTAATGCCTCATTTTGTCAAAAATTTCATTAGCAAATAGGGAGGGGAAATGATAGCCCTAGCTTGATTCAATGATGACTACCCTAAGATAGCATTATAGTGGCCATTTTGGGTAGCTACCATAAGGAATGTAATGTCCAGATTTTTCACTAACAGTTGGGTTTCCAGTGTTAACCCTAGAGTCATTGTCCTCTTTATTTACACTTACCTTCTTGTGAAACTAACCAAAACACTTGTGTAAGGTTTATACATGTTCATCGGAATATACAAAGCTTTAGCAGCATATAAGTATAAAATATTAGCAAAATTTCCCGATTAACTAATATCCACTGGACAATGAAATTGTGCAACAAAGCCGAAATCACCATTAGATCATCATAATCCTTGTCAATATCCCCAAAGTCTTGTTCCATGAAACAAATTATCTCATAATATTCTCATTTTCTTTTCCATTTTATTGACATGATTGTCCTCAAGTACCTTTTTCTAGCATTATTGTAAGCTCCCCCTAACAAAGCCTCCTGCAATTGTCTCAATCATTCCCAAGGCAGGGGAATTTGTCACCAATTGTTTGCCTTTATGCTATCCATGCTATGGAGAATGAACTCTTTCCCTATTCTCCTTTTCCCTCTCACCTACATGAAATTTTTTATAATTTGAAAGATGTCCATGCCATATAAGCACTTTAATTTCATCTTTTAAAGTAACATATTCATTTGTAATGTTCTCATAGTCCTGGTGAAATTTACAAAATTTGGATTATTCTAACAAGGGTACTTTCATCGCTTTGACTAAGGGAATTTCACCAGTTCAGTTGCATGAACATTGTGTGCTATGTTGCAAATTAGTGCATTTAGTAACTTATACCTATTAAATCACCCTGAGGAAGCCCTCTATCCTAATATGTAGGTCTATCCTTGAAAGGAACATTATTTTCTTGCATTTGCTTAATCTACCATGAAGTGAATTCAACTTCCTCTACATTGATATACTCTTCCAAATGGGCGAACAACTCCAAAAGATAAGCAATAAGGTGTCTGGCTAGTGAAAGGGAGAAATGCCCTGACTAATGCCCTGCACTAATCTAATGGACTATTACTTCCTTATTAAGATCCCAGATTTCCAATGCTAGTGCATTAAAATGAGCCAAATACTCCTTAATGGTCTCCTATCACCCTGTTGAAAGTTAACCAAAGTAGTTGAAGTCTTCTAAGGTGCTCAACTAGTGGCAAAGTGCATAGATCAAAGAGCGACTGAAAACTATCGATCATTTACCTAAGAAGATTAGTGAACCACCATAGGCTAACTTTTATGAGTGTAATGGAGAAGGTTCTACACATGATAGCATCTGGGGCACCCAATAATAACATTAACACACAAAATGCCTCCAAGTGCTCCCCTAGTCATATGGTTCTATATGGATGGGTGGTTTGAAATAGATAGGCAGTGGAGCAACCATCATAACTATTGAGAATAGGGGCTCTCTTTTTGGCTAGAACAGAATTGTGTAGAGGTTTAGGAAAAGTCCATGGTAGAGTTCAACGGGCCATGTGGTTCATGGGTGCATGTAACATGATGCTAGATACTGCCACATGTAATAGAGCAAAAGAAACACTAGGGACCATTGGTCCGATTAGGGTTTGGACTTAGGAGGTTAGTGGAAACAAGGTGTGTGGGTTGGAAGGTAAGTGTATTATGGTAGCTCCTTGCAAAGAAGTAGTGGGAGCTATAAAATGTGGTGGTAAAGAAGGTAAGGGAGGCAACTAGAAGTGATGTTCTAAAATAAGGGTGGGTTGAACTACTTGAAGTAAGGGTGAGGTGGTTGGATTAACTTCTTTTAGGACAAGGCTTGGAGGACCAAAAGGTCGTGGATGTAGAGTGGACTACCTTTGGTGCACCAAAAAGTACTATGCTCCTCCCTCAATTGGTGAAGTTGCTTCACTAGAGCATCGTGCTCCAATTCTACTATAATTCAATGAGCCTCCTCTACCATCTAGTCTAAGTAATGATCTTCCTTTGCCTACCCATGACAATGACACCTATCAAATGATAGAGCACATGATAAACATGATAGAAAGTGACAATAAGTTACGAAGTGGCTGGGAAAGCCACAGATGACACCAAATGAAATCCATTCAAATTTAGTCTCAATCGACAATGTAAGGATAAGCCAAATGGTAACCTATAAACACAACAAATTCAGTCATACATGATAGAAGTGGTTCATCGAGCACGCTTTGATATTTAAGTCAATATTTGAGCATAGTTTTATTAAGTATGTAAAAGCTCCTCTATGAAGAAGAATACCTGTAGGTATATATAGGAGTGGAATATGACAATTAGCATGTTTTTAGGCAAATGAGTAGTTACCACATGTCTACAATGCATTGGTGACATTAGTAAGAATCTTGCCAAACAGTTGTTAGTGTCACATTGTTCACATGACTTGATCACACCTTTTATCCCACATTGTTTGAGTGGTTAGTTCATGAAGTTCTTGGTTAATAAGCCCACAACCTGGGTTGTTCAACCAACAGGAGTAGTTAGTCAGTAGGAGGTCATCTATGTCAAATGCTTATTCTTTACTAAACCCTAGCCAATTAACCATTGGTCAAATGACCAAAAACCACTAGCCATTTTGGACTGTGTCAAAACACATTCTTGAATTTGATAAGGTTGGCATGTATAACTCTATGTTCATTGGAAATTTTTAGCTCACGAACTCCAAAATTGAAATATATGGAAAGAGATTGAGACACAAAGAAAGAAAAAGATTCATTATTAATTTCCAATAAAATGTTAAAACTTATAAATATACAAAATGAATACTCAGGTTAAAACATATTCTGCTATGATGTGTTTCATTACATTAGAATGGATGCCAAGGAAGTAAATATTTATTAATTCCATTAAGTCTTGATTGCATGATCTATAATAACATCAATACAATTGTCATTATAAATATTCAAGTGCCTATATACCACTTTCTTGCATATGTAGGCTTGGTGAAACAAAAATCAAAAGGATGAAAGTTATAAAAAGGCATAATTATGTTAGAGATCTTGTGAGACCATCTCAAATTTTATATAAAACATTCTATTTTTCTGATCTCAAAAGCAAAATGTCTATTGCTATATCTACAATCACATAATCTAAGCTTTAGTTAAAAATATCCAATATTGTTTTACAAACCACAAAACACATAGTTTAATTGCTTTTACATATATGTTTTTTTTTTTTTGTAATAGAGACATAGCACATATAGTTTGTGTGATTGAAATGGGACTAAGACACTCTAAGAATCCTTTCAATATCATTTTTTGATAATTCAATAAGAAGCATGGTACTATAAGGTATGAAGACTGTTAAATATTTCTCTTTTGTGTAAATGCAAAAGATGACATGCTTGGACATGCTTAAAGAATTACTTCTATAAAAATTTATTCTACCACTCTTGAAGAATATCATCTACATAGAACATAATAAGCACACATGATGCCATTGCTTAAAGAATTATACCATGCTTGTTAGTACAATCTAGTATTGAAATTTGATACAAGAAACATATTTACACATTTATATGCTAGCTCATTGTTATGTTTTGTATAAAAGGGAACAAAAACCTGCAAAGTTCAATGGTTATCCCAGAAAATACCAATTAACCTAAAGGTCTAGAAGACGGTCGACCATCCTACCCATAGAAAGGGCTCAAAACACCTCTAAACTTGCATATCTTAAAGAGTGGCACATGATATTTCACACAAAGCTAACCCAAAAAAAAAAAAGCTAGGGACCCACAATGATCAACCAAAAGCAAGTATATGTGGAAGCCAATCAATTGGTTATTAGTTCCCTAAAAGTAAGAGATCCACCCATGAAAACATAACAAGTACCATCCCTTACATCCAAATACACAACAATCTCTGCTTTTCTTAAGTAATCACTAACTTAAACATTGGAGTATGCTAGGTGAATCCATCTCTACTTTACACAACTTGCCATATTCATTATAGGCTCTCTCGGCCTTCATAACCAAGAAGAGTTCACACAAGCCAAAAAGCTAAGAACAAAAAATGATATAAGATTCAAAATGAGAAGCTAAGTGTTTGATTGGTCAAAGGAAAGAAAGAAAATAACATAAAGTAATAGAAAAATTAAAAGATTGAGCCATAAGCTCAAAATCAAGCTTGAGTAATTCCCTTATTGTTAGGTCAAATTTAAGTCGTTCCCTCAATAATAAGTTAAATCCAAGTAGCTCCCTCGATAATTATGTCAAATCCAAGTAGTTCTTTCAATACTAGAAAACACAAGTAGCTCCCTCGATACTAAAACACTCGAGTAACTCCCTCGATGCCATATCAAACCCAAGCATGTCCCTCTGTAATTATGTAAAACATGAGCAATCCCCTTGGTATTAAAAAACTTGAGCACCTCCCTTGGTACTAAAATACCCAAGCAACCCCAGGTAACTATGTCAAATTTAAGCGGGCCCCTCAGTACCATATCAAATCGAGTAGTCCCCTCGATACTAAAAAAACTTGAACAACTCCATTGGTGCTATATTAACCCAAGTAGCTTCCTTGGTAATTATGTCAAACACAAACAGTTTCCTTGTTATTTGAAAAGCCTCCAAACAACTCCTTTAGTACAAAAAAACCTAAGAAACTCCTTTGGTGCATATCAAATAGCTCCACTAGTAAATATGCCAAATCCAGAAAGCTTCCTCAATAATTATATATTAAATCTAAGCAATCCCTTTGGCAACTAAATCTAACCCAAAAGATTTCTAGATATTAAATCTAGCCTGAGTGGCTCCTTCAATGCCAAATTTAAGTGAAGTGACCTCAAAGACATAAGTCATGCCCAAACAACTCCTCAATATTATGCTAAGCCTTAAAAAAATCTCCTAAAATTGAGATCTCTAGGTATAAGCATATAACTGGGTCATCATTAGCTTTAAACATGAGACATTTGGATGCTTAAACCATCAATGCTCTCATAATTCTAGGTAAAATTTCTTCCAAACTTAGCTCAATTAGTTTATTTTTGAGATAACCTATTCAATACTTGAGAAATATATATATATATCTATAAACTTTACACTTGATAAAAAGTTACATAGTTGAAACTAAACTCAATTATCTCCTAGCAAATGCTCAACAAACCCCACTTGGGGGGATAGAGGCAGATGACAGTGCCTAAAATAATTGATCAACCAATTATAGACTGGTCTCGATCCCATGAGTCTAATTAGGACCAAAACAAGCGATGCTCAATGTGGTTGACTAGTCCATAGACCTCTAAACCACCCTAAAATGTAAGTTTGTGCACCATTTTCATTATATAAAACAAAGTATACTCCTTTTAGAGGGTTCTTTACTTTTACTATCATTTTCTACATTCTCTCATGAGACTACTAACTTGACCATTCCAATTTCTTGTCTCTTCATTTTGTACATCTTGAAGATCAAGATTTGTCAGCTACCATGATAGTAGTGATTTTTTGGACATTTTTAGATGGATGTTATTGTCTACAAAAACAAAAATGGTAAGATTGCTTATATTGTTAGTATTAGAAACCAATAACACTAAAGAAAGAAAGAAATGGATATGTGTTATTCAAATGAGTGGTTGTGTGTTAGAGCTTTGGATCTGGGTTATAAGTATTATGTCGATTAATGGTTGATATGGCTAATAAATGGATGTGATGGAAAGAGAAGAAATGACTAAGGCTAAGTTTGAATAAATGACTCTTTGTTATTGTACTTTGCCATTGCAACCCATTAGTATTTATAGGCAAGGGTTTGCCAACCAAAGTAGCTCGGTAGCTTAAGATTTTTTATTTGTCTATTATATTTCTATATTGTAGAAAATATAATTATTACATAGATTTTATGTCTTTTATCTTTATTCAAGCTATCAATTTATAAATTACAATGATAGTAAAGCTAGCAAACTTCTAGTAGCCATTTGCATGATTTTTGTATATTATTCTAGATTACTATTTTTTTTAACTCTCCCTCTTAGATGAATTCCAAGCATTTCTTTGAACTTGTTAAATTTCTCGCTCATAACTAGTTTTGTAAAAATATCTACAAGTTATTCTCTAGTCTTACAAAATTCAAGTTCAATCTCTTCCTTCTCCACAAGCTCTCGAATGAAGTGATGTTAGATCTCGATGTGCTTTTGTTGCTATGGAATACTAGATTCTTTGTCATTGTTGTTGTAGACATGTCATCTTAGTAAATTTTTATTAGTGTCTTGATGTTTTGTTACAAATCTTTCAATATTCTCAACCATATGGTTTCTACTGTCATACTTGTTTCTGCCATATATTCCACTTTTGTCAATGAAAGTGCTATGGCCTTTTACTTCCTTAATGCCCATGAGATTAATTTGAATCCTGAGAGAAACATGTACCCATTTGTGCTCTTACAATCATTAACACTACTAACCCACTATCAATGTAACCAATTAAATTTAAATCATGCTTTGATTCATGCATGGTGTCAAACATCTTTATACCCTAGACAAGTATTAAAATTCTTTTCGTAACTATGAAATGTGCCTTGGCGGGCTCACTCATGTATCTAGAAATGATACTGACTACATATGCTATATTTGGCCTTGTGTATGTGAGATCAATGATCTAGCTTGGCTTCGATAAATTGTATCATTAACTTTTCCTTTTCAATCTTGTCTTGTCAGATTTTCATTCAATGCCATCAATGCTATGAGTGACTTGCAGTCTTTCATGTGGAATTTCTTCAGGAAATTATCCTAGCCTTTGGTTTAATTGCATTCCAAGAAAATATTTCAAGAAACTAAGATCAATCATCTTGTATTCTTTCATCATGATCCTTTTTGAAGTCTTCAGTCATCTTGGCATTAGTGCCAATGACTAAGCCATCCATGTGCAAGCACAAAATGAGAAAAAGATCAATAAGATATTTATCAATTTTGCTATTTTAGTCATGAGAGGCTTGCTTGAGTTCATAAAGTAGTTTCTTCAAGCAATACACCTTTACTTCTTCACCTTGAATCTGCTAACCTTGTGGTTGCTCCACATAGACTTTTTCAATTTTTCCATTAAGAAAGGCTAATTTCATATCCAAATGGTAAACTTATAGCCTTAGTTGCACAACTTGTGCTAAAATCATTATGATTGTCTCAATGCGCACCACAGGAACAAAGGTTTCATTGAATTTAATGCCTAATTGTTAAGAGGATCCTTTTTCAATGTGTCATACCTTCTACTTCTAAATTATGCCATCTTCATTGCACTTGATGTTTTAGACCCATTTTAGGCCTATGATGTCTTTAGTTCTTGGTTTCTTCTTGAGCTCCCATGTATGATTCTTCTCGATCACCTTGATCTCCTTGTCCATGGCTTGTTTCCATACTTCTTTCATTGCTTCTTCATATTTTTGTGGCTAACAAGAAACTAATATGATATTACAAGTTTGATCATTTTCTTGTCTCAAACATCAGCTTGAAGTTGAAGGTTATATGCTTGGGCTTGGATTAGTTCTTGTTCCTAGGCTTTTTCAAGGAATTAGGTAGCTTTAGTTGCTTTATCATTCCATTGCCATTTTGTATTTTCATCAAAGATGGCATCTCTTAAAATGACCAATTTCTTTAATTTAGAATTATAGAGATGACCTTTGATTCATTGTTGTACCCAACAAAAGTGCATTTTTCTCTTTTCACATCTAACTTATCTCAATCTTCTTTTGGAATGTGAGCATAAACAATGTAGCCAGAAATTTTGAAATAATCAACTTTTAGCTTTTTCTTAAACTAGGCTTCATATGGAGTCATATTTTCCATAGCTTTTTCTGGTGGATCTATTACAATTGTAGATGGTGTGTTAACAACCTCAACCTATAGATATTTTGGAAAATTCTTTTTATGAAGCATGATACGTGCCATCTCAATAATCATTCTATTTTTTCTTTTGGTGACATTATTTTGTTATGGTGTATGTCAAATAGTAAGATCTTTTTTGATAGCATGCTTTTTGTAGCAATGAACAAATCTCCTATCAATAAATTGTCCCACAAAATCAATTCTTAAAATTTTGAGAGAAACTCACTTTTTTTTTTTTAGCCAGTGCTTTAAATTGAGTAAAATGTTAAAAAGCACTTGATTTTTACTCAATAAAATAAACTAATAACATAAGGGTAAAATCATTACAAATAATAGAAAATATCTTTTGCCACTAGCAGTGAGGATTCATAAAGGAACCAAATATCAACTTCCACCAATTCAAGTGGAGCTTTAGCTCTCCAAGATGCCTTTGGAAATGACAATTTATGTATTTTGCCATAAATGCATCCTTCACAAATTTTCTTCTCAAGAGAAATATATGGTAGCTCAAGCACCATTTCCTTTGTTTCAATAATGTAAGGCGATGAAAATTTATCTCATCATATCTCAAATGTCATAATGTGGATTTATCCACATTGTCACATTTTAAAGCACATTTTTTCCCAAGTGGCATTATCAAAGTAAAAATTTTGTTAGGGGTTATTTTGATAGTAGTTATAAGTTGGCCCTTCTTTTTATCAAATATGAGGCTTTTATCTTCATTAGAATTGAGTTTATAGCCTCTTCAAACTAATTGCCCTACACTTAATAAATTTTGTGTAATGAAACACAAAAAACATCATGAATATATTTTTCATTTTTGTCTTTAGTTTTTATGACAATAATGCCTTTTCCTTCAACATTTTGTATTTTTCTATCACTAAGTATAACTTGGGATTTTATATTTTCATTCAAAGAAATAAAGCAACTTTTGTTGCTTGTGATGTGGTTTGAACAACCATTATCTAAATACCAAAAGTCCCTTGATTCTTGATGATTAGAATAAGTAAAATAAAATAATTGATCAAGGAATTCATTCTTTTTAATAAAATGTGCTTCACTTAATAAATTTTGTGTAATGAAACACAAAAAACATCATGAATATATTTTTCATTGTTGTCTTTAGTTTTTATGACAATAATGCCTTTTCCTTCAACATTTTGGATTTTTCCATCACTAAGTATAACTTGGGATTTTATATTTTCATTCAAAGAAATAAAGCAACTTTTGTTGCTTGTGATGTGGCTTGAACAACCACTATCTAAATACCAAAAGTCCCTTGATTTTTGATGATTAGAATAAGTAAAATAAAATAATTGATCAAGGAATTCATTCTTTTCAATAAAATGTGCTTCTCATTTCTGCTAGTACAATATGCCTTTTGTATTTTTTTTTTGTCATGTGAGCTAGCAATCTTTTGTATCATGATTGTTCTTTTTGCTTAAATGTAATAGGACTTTGATTTTTTTTCTATTGTTCCCTTCATTTTTGTAATTTCCTCTTCCCCTACAGTGGTTTGCAAATGGGCTTCTATTTTGAGGATTTTTCCCATAGGTATATTTATTATCTTTATTATTATAGGAGATATTCAATTTTGATTGAAAAGCTTGCTCTAGTGGTTCATACAATTTTTGCATTTTTTCCTCACATGCTATAAGAGTTTCTATCAATTCTACTAGAGCAAGATTTGATGAATCTTTAATACTTCAATTGCAACCATTACATAATTAAATTTAAAAGGAAAGGTTCTTAATACTTTTTTGTATAATTTTCTTGTCTCCCATCAGATCACCATAACTTTTAATTTGATTCTAATATTAATGATATGAGAAAAGAATGTTTGGATGGATTGCCCTTCCTTCATTGTCAAAGTATCAAAATTTCTCCATAGAAATTAAAGTTCAATGGAAATTTTCTTATTAGAGCCCTTGAATACTCTCAAATATCTTTTATGCCTCTTTGATTTTTTTTTTCCAGCATGATGTTTGGAAATATTGTTAGGTTAACTCCTTGTTGTAAGAAGTACAAAGCCTTTGCATCTTTTTACTTGTTTTGTTTATACTCCTTTTGTTTTGTAGCTAATCATTGTGATAGCTCCTCTTAGTTTGTTGGTTCTTGATATCCTTCTTCTACTAATTCCTACAAATCTTATGCTCATAAAATCATAAGCTTTTCTTTTAAATATTAGAGTAGCAAGTTGGGTATAATTGATAGTTGGAGTAGAAGAAGTAGACACCATGATGATGATTTTAGATTAGAAGTGTGATGGGTGGATTAAGTGTGCTCTGATATTGTTGACGGTAAAATCTAGTTCAAGTAACTCAGATCTTAGTCAACACATGAAATATGAGCTGTAAACAAGTGAATAGATAAGAAGAGGAGTTGAGAAGAAGGAAGACAGGCACCAAGAGCATTTTTATCATGGTTTGACTAAAGCCAGCTTAGCCCCTACATCCTCATTGATTCTATTGGCCTTCAAGGCGATGGTTTTCACTATTCAGGCAGAGCCACGGTACATAAGGTTTCTCTCAGGCCTCTATTTTGACAGTGTTTTTCCTCTTGTTTTTCTCTTTCCCCCTTATAATTTATTGATTCTAATTATAGAAGAGGGGAGGGTTACAATAGTAATTTCCCAATTTGTACGCTAGTTACATCATATAGCTATTCTGTACAGATAAGTTAGACTCTACTCAATGAGGTTTGCAAGGTCTGTAGGTGGGTGTCTTTTCTCGAGGGTTGTTCTACTAGCTAGAAAGGTATGCTCTTGACTGCTGATTAGACTCATCCATACCTTGAGACCGGGGGCCACTCCTTGGATTTCGGCATAGGTCATGCAACATGTGGTATTATGGATTAATCCTCGAGCTTGCGAGGTGAATATCTCAAATACAGCTTGCCCCTCTCAACGACTCAAGGTTAGTCCTACCTAGTGGGCACAGGCTTCTATCTTTTGAGTTCACCTCGCGTTCCATGCTCATGACCAGTGAGCCAACCTCCCTTCTCTGTGGGCTTAACACTTTTGAGTGATTCAAGGCTCTTCCTAGCTGGGTTTGTCATATTTCATCCTATATCGAGGAACCATCTACAACACTCGCCCCTTAACTCTTGCTCGCTTAGTAGGCTGGGAGTTGCAGTTCATGATACCGTCATTTCAGAATTTTGCTTCATCTTCCTATCTGTGCTTGCCATCATTATTCTCATTTAATGAACACATTTTCCCAGGATTGTCATTTTGGCAAAAAGCTATATCACGGGAACTCTTCTGGACTGCTAGATATTAAGCAATTAATCGATTTCCAAATCCAACGGTTAAAAGACCAATGCTATACAAGTGGAACAAAATGCTCATTCCCTTTACATTTCTATGCCCTAGTACTTTTGCCTCTCAGTCTTTCGAACAATGGTTATTGCACTTAGCTCCCAACCCCATTGGTTTTTATTCTGCCGTAGAAACATATTGATTAATATTGACCAAAAGCTTCTTCTTTCATCGATTATTTTGGGATTTGCTTGATTTCTTTATTATTGTAAGCTTTCTCAGTCTTGTGCTTCTGTGGGTTTTTTGGCTTAATCTCTATTAGTTTGTTGTCAAACATTTCATCTGCTAATCCCTAATCCATAGATCACTCTTTAGGATTTTATTCCCCTTTAGGGATCTAGTGGCCCAATTCCCTTTCATTGGCTAAACCTTTTCAAGTTTTCTAATAGCCTTAGTGTCTATCCCAGTGGTTCAGGGCACATTATGGTTTGCTACATAAAGAATTTTTACTTAGATAGTTATCCTAGGGAGGATTTACCTTCAGTGGCTTGACCTATTTCCTTTCTTCTTTACATTTCATTTAGATGGCAGCTCATTGTGATTTCCAGATAGGAAGTGCCAAGCATGAATCATTTGCTAGTAGTGAAGAGCCGATGTACCCCTCAGTTGGTATGGCTTTTAGGAGTTGCAAGGTCTTTGAATGGCCCTTTCCTCAGCCTGAGCCAAGTGTCCAATATAATTTGCTATTTTTCCCCTATGTTGCTCTTTCAAGGTCTAATTTGATTTGCTCTCCAGGGTTACTAGGAACAGTGAAGATGGGGGAGTCACTGCAATCCACTAAAAAGAAGAATGCTAGACTTATAGAGAATCTAGCCGTTGCAACTATCAAGGCTAAGGAAATGGAGGACAAGGCACGGAATGCCAAAGCCACAGCAAGAGTAGCTAAAGAAGCTCGATCCCGTGAGGCAATGAGTCATGAGGTCATCAAGTCTGAGCTTAGTCAAGTGGTTAAGGAGTTACACTAGATGAAGAATGACAAAGATATGGCAATTTGAGGCTTTGATTCAGTGAGCCAAAAATTTGAGGCTGCTACACATTGGGAAAAGGTTTCTATGGCCGAGCTCAAAGTGGCTAGGAGAAAGGTCACTTTAAAGTAGGAAGAGGTTGACTAAATCATAGCTGTAAGTATCGAGCAGATCACAAAGGCAATAAAGGACATAGAGTCTAAAATGAGCTCCTTTTTCTTATATACCCTATGGAAGTAGCATCCAAATCTAGATTTCTCTTTTTTTTTAGGCCAGAGGCTTCAAGTGTTGTTAAAGGTTTTAAGAAGAAGGAAACTAGAGGAAAATCTTCCAATAGTGGTACGACATCTATGAGTCGAGACCCATGCACTAGGAGTGCTATCATTAGAGAGATCAGTCCACCTATTGTGGAGCTTTTAGATAATCGAACAAGGGATGCTTTATCTACCCTGAGTATTAAGCCAACTTTTGACCAGGGCCTGATTCCTCAAGATTGATCTCCTCAATAGGTTTTTTTTTTTTTGAACTTCATCCTCCACTTTAAATCACGTGTAAATTTGTCTCATAGCAAAAGACATCGAACAACATTATTTTCTTCATTTTTCCATGTATGTTGTGATAGATACTTTTCAAGATATTGGCTAATCGTTACAAATAATTTCCTGCAAATCAGAGCTTAACAAGCATTTGAAACAAACATATATCACATAGATCATTTAACTTTAATTAATAGTAGGGAATTATGCATGAATAAATTTAAATCAATAATGCATGACTAGAAAGGATACATGCTATATAAGATGGCCAGTTAGCCACATCAACCCATCTCAGGTAACGTACATTTAGAAATAATTAGAATTGCATGCTTGAGCACATATGCTTAATTAAGAGTTGGAACTTGAATAGGCCGCATGACAACTGTGGGTAACAAGCAGCATAAGAGCTATAGACAATAGGCCACATGAGAGCTACGGATGGTAGGCTACATGAGAGCTGCGGGTAATAGGCCGCATGAGAGTTATAGGTAATAGGTTGCATGGGAGCTACATTTTTGTGATTTTACCATCAAGATTAGCTGGCAATCCTCTACCAAGCTAAAAATAGTAAATTGAAATAATGTTGGTGATCCCGTGCTAAGCTCAAGATTATGCTGGCGATCCTATGCCAGACTCGAGATTATGCTGGTGATCCATTGCCAGACTCGAGATTATGCTAGCGATCCTTTGCCAGGCTCAAGATTATGCTAGCAATCGTGTGCCAAACTCGAGATTATGTTGGCGGTCCTGTGCCAGACTCGATATTATGCTAGCAATCATGTGCCAAAGTCAAGATTATGTTAGTGATCCTGTGCCAGACTCGAGATTATACTGGCGATCCTATGCCAAACTCAAGATTATGTTGTAGGTTTTGTGCCCATTTGTGTCCAGGTATGGGACTTCACTTTATCAATCTCCAGAGGAATAATATCATGAAATTGCCAACTTTTGAATTTATTTTTTGAGTTCCCTAAAAATTCATTTGGAATTTCACTATCAGAATTTATGAACAAGTTTAAGACTTCTATTTACACTTAAAGAACACATATAAAAGAAAATAAAGTGTTAGGGTGCCATTGTTATGGGTTCTAGGGTCGTCGTTCGAGCATTTGCACCATGTAGTCCCACAAATGGCCTTTTCAAACAAGACTCTCGATGGCATCTTTGAGTGCTTTGCACCTTGATGTTTTGTGCCTGACCTCATCGTGATAGGTGCAAAACTGATCTTTGCTATATCTATAATTGTTATGAGTTTTTAATGGTGGGGGCCTTCTAAAATCCTCCCTATCGTTTTCATCTGCATAAATGCATTCCCAGGCGTCCGTCAGAACACTATAGCTATCGCACTGACTCTGGTACTGGGGTGGCTTGCTTCTACCTTCTTCACTGGCCAGTTGTTATTACTATCTCCCTCACTCCTTTTATTGGAATGGTTCGCAATGTCCTTATTTCTAGGCTTTTCCAGCCCAAAGGCTTTTTCCCACCTAACTTTTTTGGCAGGACGCTCATAGAATTAAACGAGATCTTTTATGAAGGACTTATAGGTGCTTTCATAAAGCTTTCCATCCTTGCATAGTCTTGCAAAGATTGTTGTCAAAATACCCTTGTCAAATGGCTTCTCCATGCTATTGAACTTATGTCTGAATTGACTAATATAGTCTTTCAGTGGTTCGCCCTCTCGCTGGAAGACTGTTGCGAGATGGTAAGCATCTCCTTTTAAATGCTTTGTACTGGTCAACAAATCTCTCTTAGAATTCTTCCCAACTACCAATGCTACAAACTGGGAGATTCTTGAACTAAGTTTGGGGTATATCCCCAAGTGTAACTAGAAAAACTTAACATTTGACCAATGGGTTGGTAGTTTGGAAATCTATCTGGATATTGAATGTATCTAGATGGTCATAAGGATTACTGTCCCTATTGTATTATGAGATCACAAGCATCTTGAATTTGTGAGGGAGAGGTTGCTTCTCTATCTCACTGGTGAATGGGGTTCTCTCTCCATAGTGGTCCTAGCCATTTTGGGATTGAGGGCGTTCTTCCAGCCATTTTACCCTCTAGAGGAGTTTTTTGACTATCGGGTCGTATGTCCCAAGCCATTGGATGGGAGGTCATTGGCTTTTATTTCTCTCCTGATCACAAGGATGGAAGCTTGGGATACACCCCTGATTAGATCTGCTCAAGCCTCTCGGGTAACACGAGCACTTAGGTCGTTAGCAGACATGGTTCCTATGGATTTGCCAACTTTCTAACCCCTCTCATAAGCAAAAGGAGTGTATTGCATTAATGTGTCGGCCCCCTCCAAGCACTATAACCTGAGCCTATTTTTGCACCTCTTGGGTTTACGCTTGAGCTAGTGCTTTAACCATTTAGGTGACCTCCTTCACTGTGATTTCAAGCACTTCTTGATGCCAACGTCAAGCTCGCACATTATTAGCCTCAAGGTCAAAGGTCAATAGGTCAATAGGAGATTAATGGTGCCTCGTTACTGATTGTGTCTGTCATTGAGATGGCAGATACACAGGCTATGGGAAAGACTGAGCCCCTAATGATAACTCACATTGTTCCATGTAATCTTTTGGTTGTCTAGTGATAGCGGCGATGCTCTTGGTTGTTCTTCTTTCTACCATCACGGCTCAGCAAATCTTAGAGAATAGAGGGAGAATAGGTCAAAAGTTCAAGGGCCCTCCTTTTAACACCAAAATGTTGACAGTAAAATCTTGTTTAGGGAGCCCAAATCTTAGTCAACACCTGGAATATGAGCTGCAAATGAGTGAATAGATAAGAAAAAGAGTTGAGAAGAAGGAAGATAGGCACTAAGAGTGTTTTTATCATGGTTCAGCTAAAGCCAATTTGGCCCCTACGTCCACATTGATTGTACTGGCCTTTAAAGCAGTGGTTTTCACTATTCAAGTAGAGCCACGGTACACAAGGTTTCACTCAGGCCTCTATTTTGACATTTTGATAGAGTTTTTCCTCTTGTTTTTCTCTCTACCCCTTACAATTTATTGATTCTATTTATAGAAATGGGGAAGGTTACAATAGTGATTTCTCAATTTATACACTAGTTACATCATGTAGCTATTCTGTACAGCCAATTTAGACTCTACTCAATAAGGTCTACAGGTGGGTGTCTCTCCTTAAGGGCTGTTCTACTAGCTAGAAAGGCATGCTCTTGGCTACTGAGAAAATGTCAATGTCCCAATTTGTGACATTCTTCTACACTTGAAAATGTCAATGTCCCTATTGACAATGCAGTCTGACATAACTTCAAAAGAATCTTTAGACTGCTTCCTCTGAGCTCCTCTATCCATTTCTTTTCTTCAATATTTTTTTCTTTAGCTCTTATTAGGCTTTCTTCTAGTTGGCTCCCTGACTCATTGTTGATGATAAAAAGTGAGTTCTCTCTACAATTCTCAAGATGATTGTCTTTGTAGCTTAGCATGAGTTAGGTATTTTGACTGTGCCTATTACAAATATGTCTCGCATCCAATGTTCCATTCCACCAATGTCACAAACACAAGTCTAATGTATTATTTGAGAATAAGTCTCATTTCTTGCTGACAAAACATGGCTTGCTTGCAAGTCTCACTTCTTGTTCACAGATCTACATATGTATAATTCATCATAATTTACTATGTACTATGCTACTCAAACAACACCATTCTTCAAACATGAACATGACACTTGACTAGTGTATCCATGATCACTCAAACATGACACCTTAATGGTATCCCCTATCATGTTTAATAGGGTTGAACAAATAGCGATCTATAACTTTTGTTCTAGTTTGCTCATGCCCATGCTCTCCAGAGTCATTTCCACAAGTTCCTCTTGTGACTAAACTATGGCACTATTAAAACAATATGAACTTAAGTCATTGTTACAAGTTGATCCTCAATACTTTATGAATGTCTTTGCATGTAAGAACATCACAATAAGATGAAATAAAATAAAATGTATGTGCTAGGCAACCATACACTACACCCTCTGGCTCCTCAAAAATTCTTCCGTAGAAAGGATTTGCTTGCTCTATAAATTTCTCATAATACACCTTATCCAAAACCTTTGCTACTACGAGGCTGGTTGGTGCCATCAAACCTACAAAGCTCCTTGTATGAATAGACCCTTGGTAGGATGGGATCTATCATGCTTTGTCATTATCTCACTACTCTATGGGTTTTAAGATCAAATTGGATTGATCCTAGTGTAAGGTGCATCTTCCCCATTAAAACCATCATTACCACCCTTGTTGGCTTCTTGCACCTCCTCTTAAAGCTAGGCTTATAAGGCATTTAGGATAGCCTTTTGTAGATACTCTACCACTTTATATGGCCCATTACATAAGAAACAATCTATGGCCTTGGACTTCCTTTTGCTATTGGATGTTTAGGATAATGCTAAAACTTGTCAATAGGAAGACACTCCATTGCCTCCTCCTAACTCTTCAATTTGCTACCCTTGTCTAAATAGCTACCACTAGCAGCATGCAAGTTCCTTCAATTAGCATTCAAGCTAGGAAAGCTAATGTCATAGTTAGACAAGCTCTCAATTATAGTCACAACTTCTGTGAGGCTTTGAACTCTTTCTCTTTGGAGTTCCATAGTAGCTTCATGTGATAAACCATCAACAAAATAAAATAAATTATCCTTTTTAGTCACATCCCTTATGCCCAACATGATAGTTGTGAACTTGTTTACATAGTCTTAAACTATCATATTTGTCTCAACTCTATCAGCTTTCACATAGCTAGATAGTCAAACATTATTTGGGAAAAAATACACCTTTAATTCCTACTTGAACTCTTCCTAAGTGTTGATGCTACATCTTCCTTCTTAAATCTCCTAGTGCTTAGTCATCCCCTAGACCTTAACATTGCCTATGAGGAATATGGTAGCTTTGTTTAGTTGAGCTTCCTTCGAAATAATGCCAACTTTTTGGAAATATTGGTCCATATCAAACACGAAGTTCTCAACCTTCTACACATCTCTCTCTCCTACATATGGCCTTGGTTTAGAAATTTTCACCTTTCCTCTTTGCTTTGAGGTATCACTTTCTTTTCAACCATTCCTAATGGCCATCATTAGTATCTTCACTAAGATAGCTTTGTCACTTATCTCAGCATGAAAAGTTGCTACAGCAGCATTCACCATGTTGGTAAGATCTTTCATAGCATCTCCCAAATTCTTCTGATTGTTCTCAATAGCAACAAGTCATTAACTAACTTATGGAGCATTATTAGTCCTTGTGCCTTTGACTTTCATGCTAGCTTCAAGATTAAAGACTTGGTGCATGAGAGAATTCCAATTTTTGGCCCTTCGAAAAAGTTTAGGGACCATTTTGCTTTCCAAATTTCTTACATCTTTAGAAACTCCATTGAGATTCCTGATTACAACTACAGTTGCATCAAAGTATGCAACAAACATCATTTTCTTTGACTTAATGGTCTTTTAAAAGGGTGCATTGGACAAAAAAGAAGCATGGTATCAACCACACTTTAATACCAAACTGTCATGGTCCAAAAGCACGATTGTTGAACATGCGATACTTAGTCTCGTCACTCAGCACTTACTCATTTAGTACTTAAGAATAAGCTAGCTAATTGGTCATATACATTTTAGTTTAAAAAATAACAAGCAATACTCATAATTTTTATCACATCAAGGCAACCAAAAGTAGTAAACACATAGCACACAAGTAACCGATTTCATGTATATAGGTAAACAATTCACTCATATTTGTAAACAAGGTGTGTTCATGAAATTTGAACAAATGTGGATGAGTACAACAAAAAACGGATAAATTTTATAGAACAATATTTTAATCAAAAAGGGACTACTTCTTTTATTCATATAAATGCTTCGTTACAAACTCCTAAGTGTGCAAGGGAGGCACCAAGCTCCATACTCAATCCCCTAGACTAATACCTCGTTTCTTATCTCGGGTCACCAGACACTTCCCTCTAAAATCATTTTAAGCCAAAATCCTAATGATACAAATAAACGTACTTCTTTTTTGTATTGACATAAAGGCTTTTTCTAGAATAGAATGGTTCAAATGCACCATAATTCATCAACTTGAAGATAAAAATCCTAGGATCACAACCTTATACTTATCTACTCACGCTGGATAAGTTACTTTAGTCAAAATTATATAAATGCCCACAAAATGGGGGAAAATAGAAAAATAATTTACACAAATATTTTCTCTCAAGTTTGCACAACAAGATCTACTTTTCGTGCTTGACTTTTGTGCCAAATTTTGTTCAAATTTGAGCACATTTGTTTTTTGAATTTGATCATAAGTTCCAATTTGTGATAAGTAGGCATGTACAATCTACGTCTTATGCATAATGGTGAGGCTTTATTCACTATAACAATAATTACGATATTTTAGTCAATATTTCAATACAAAATCCTATTTTCTTTTTGTTTTTTTCCTCTCGAGTGCTTTATGTGGTTGCTCTATGGGATTGTCAACCTTTTGTTCTATTTTCTCCAACAATTGTAGCAACTTTCTAATGACTATAGTGACTCTTTGGTGATATGTAATAGTTCTCTAGCAATTACTTCTTTATTTGTTTATCACAATTTTTTCTTGATTATTTTCCCTTTTTTCTTGTTTTCTCTTCTTTTTCTATTTTATTTTAATTACTTTTATTTTCTTCTTATGATCTCTATTTCTTCATTTCTTCGTACACTTACCTTTTTTTACCAGTTTTTTTTTATTTTGTTTTGTTTTATTTATGTTCTCCTTTTTTTTGCTTTTTTTGGTTCTGTTTTTATGTTATTCTTTTTCACTTTTTTGTTATATTTTGTCTTTTTTATGTTCTCTTCTTTTATGGGCTTTTGTTTTTTTATTTTTATTTAATTTGCTTTCTTTTCATAATTTGTTTATGTTCCCTCTTTTTTCATGAAATTTGATATTGATCAAATTTATGAATGTTAATTCACTATGTATCACACACTTGCACTAAGAATTTGTATGTAATTTTTTTTTCAAGCATAATGTTTTTTTTTTAATATGAAGTTTGTTTTAGTGAATTTTTTCTATTAGGTTCTTTTGTCTTAAGTGGGTAGTAAGACAAGCTAAGATCCTGCTTTGGCATATTGTACATTGGCCAATCCTACAAATAAGAATATTATTACATGTATATTTTGTGGTGAAGTGTTAAGGAAGATATTACACAAGCCAAATAACACCTAGTCAAAGGTTATAGGAATATATTAACATGCCAAAGTTGCCTAGCACATGTAAAGGAAGAGATTAAAAAGCTTGTTGATGAGAAAAAAAAATGCTGATAGATCAAAGGAACTTGACTGGCCATGTCCCTAACTAAGAGGATTTTGATTTGATGGTAGATGAATAAGAGCATGATCTTGAACCAATTCCAATTGTAGGTAGCAATGGTACTAAAAGGAAATTTTCTACAACTTCGAGCACTACACAAAAAACAAGCTTTATTAGAGGAAGTAGTAAAGTACCTCTTCCAAAGTCAAGGGACTAATATAATCTTACTTCACTCCAAGTATAGAAGAGGTCATGTGACAAAGGAAAACATCAACTTCAAGACAAACAATAATTAATGATGCACACAAGAAGGAAAAAAAGGGAGAAAATTGTCAATTATTTGCAATGTGGATGAATGACATGGGAATTCCTTTCAATGCCATCAATTATGATAGTTTTGTTGCTTTAATTGAGGAAATTTAACAATATGGCCTAAGCATGAAAACCACCAACCAATCATGAGGTGAGAATTCCCTTACTTAAAAAGGAGTTGGAGCACACAAATTTATTGATAAAAGACTTTACGGGGAAGTGGGTAAGAAAGGGATGCTCTATCATGGTAGATGGTTGGATAGATAGGAGGGGGAGAACATCGGTCAATTTCTTGGTGAGTAGCCCAAAAGGCTCTATCTTTATTGAATTTGTTAGTGCTTCATCTTATGTGAAGAGTGGATCAAAGATGTTAAAGTTTCTTGATAAAGTTATCAAAAAGATTGGAGTACCCAATATTATTTAAGTTGTCACTAATAGTGCTTTAAATAATGTTTATGCTAGTATACATTTTGCTCTTGAATACTTTCTTTTCTTTAGCTATACTATTAGATTTTAACTTGCTTTCTTACTTTACCTTCAACATGATTGTTGGAGGCAACTTATTCGAATTTGTATTGGACTCAATGTGCCACTCATTGCTTGGACTTAATTTTAGAGGACATATGAAAGATTTTAGATCTTTCATCAACATTGAAAAAGGTAGTGGTAGTCAACAACTATATTTATAACCATGCTAGTGTGTTGAACATGATAAGACAATTTACCAAACAATAAAAGTTACTTTGGTCAACAAAACTAGATTGATACTACTATTATCACACTCTCTAGCATGCACAACTAATAAGGCAATTTGAGGAAGATGTCTAGTTCTGATCAATGGAACGATAACAAGTGGGCAAAGGAGCAAGGAGCTAAAAGGGTAACTCTAATTGTGCAAAGTACTTCTTTTTGGAATAATGTTCTTTATTCTCTTAAAGTGGGTGCTCCTTTAGTTAAAGTACTTATATTGGTTGATGGTGAGAGGAAACCTCTAATAGGATGTATATTTGATGCTATAGGTAGTGCAACCATTGCCAAAGCTTTTGATAATAATGAAGATAGATATAAGGAGATTTTCTGCATTATTGATAAAAGATAGGAAATGCAACTTCACCGACCTTTGCATGCTATTGGATACTACATGAACCGTAAGTACTATTATGAAAATCCTAAAATTGATGTTGATGAAGAGATAAACTTGTGTTTAAGTAATTGTATTCAAAGATTGACTCCAGATATTGCAATTGAACATAAAATTTCTAAGGATTAGCAAAATATAGAGATGCTTTAGGTACTTTTATGATTAATTTGGCCATTAGGAATAGAAAATTGAGGGCACTAACTAATTGGTAGGCTACTAATGGTTTATCAACTCTTAATTTGAGAAATTTGCTATAAAAGTTCTTAGGCACACTTGAAATGCTTCTAGTTGAGAATGAAATTGGTGTGTGTTTGAAGATCTTCATACGAGGAGGAGGATTAGGCATGCTCAATCAAAATTGAATGACTTGATTTATATTAACTATAATAGGGCATTGATGCGAAGCTTGGATGAATGTGACACCATTGAATGAATCTAATTGAAGGAAATTGATAATAGCAGTGAGTGGATGCTTGGCAAAGTGGAAAAAGAGCTCGATGTAATGCATAATCTTGTATTTAAGGATGATGATTTGAGTTGGAATGATGTAAGTTTAGCTTCTTTGGAGCTCAAGAACCTACCCATACTACTATAGAATCTACTTTCACTTGAAGCATTCCAACTTTTAGAGTGACAAAACGGAAAAAAACATCTTGCTGTATTATTGAAGAACATTAAGAGAAGGAGGAGGAGGTTGAATCAAGAGAAACTAGTGAAGAGGAAGAGGATATTGAGAGATTTCTTGATGATCCTTTTTATGATAATGCTTCTCTTGATGAAGAAAATGAAGAAGAATATCTTAAGATATTTTATGTTTGACATTTTTCTTCACAAATTACTTCTTAAAGACTTAGAATTATTTTAAATATTGTGTTGCTTTTTGAAATTCATTTAGATTTAGACCTTGTCACTTCAGGATTGCATCTTATTTGACTTAATTTTAATGTTATATTACATTTTATGTTTCATTGCTATATTGTTTATTTACTATTCTATTTGAAATCAATGAAATATCACAATGTCATATGTTCCATAAATGATATTGCCATGTTATACTCTGTGCCATAGTGCCAAAAGCCCCTATAGCCATTGTGCATATTGCATTGTAAACAACTATGAATATGACGATCGGTCATCAATATTCTTTTCCACTTACCCTCCCTCTCTATTTCACAATTTTTGAATGGAATTTAAGGAATCCTTGTTTTCAATTTTTTTTTTTTTTGGATATATTGATAGTAAAGAGGTCTAAACTTCAAATTTCCAGCAAATTGTTAATCCTCTCTCTACTCATTAGTGATAAGTAATTTGGTTAAGTTAAAAAAACATAATAAACTTAGTTTTAATTTGTTCCAAAGTAGAAAGTGCATGAAAATATAAACACCCAGCTGAATTGAGAATTATTAGTCAATTTTGTATAATGATGAAACTAGAGTAGTATGGATGAAACCAAACAAGGGATGACTTTATCAAATTAGAGGGCTTAAAACTCCCAAAACTACACATTTAATTAAAGCATACTAAGAGACAAGAGTAGTACAAATTGCTATAATTGATGTTTTCCTTGCAAGACAATCCATTTCTTATTATGGTCACAAAATTCACAACATAACTAGTAGTGGCGAAGCCAAAAAGAAATATGTTTAGTGGAATCAATTTTTGTATGATTGTGTGCTAATTAAAAAAATTATCATAGCTAAAAAAAATTTCATTAAATACAAATATTAAAAATTAGGTTTCCCTCTATATGTGTATCCCAAAGTTGTTTTTAAAAAAAAAAAACTACATTTGAAGATTTTTTTTTTTTTGTGCAATGTGTTATAATTTTCTAGAGTAAAAACTATAACTTTATATGTAAAGCTTAAGCAATATTCTGACACATCTAACAAAGTAAATCTTGATCCGAATTTTAAGAAAAAAATTCAACAATCAAAACTTTGAATAATAGGATTCTATCAAATAAAAAAAACTTTCACTTCTTAAAAAAATAAAATAAATTAATTAAATTCTAGCAATGAATACAAGCAACTAATTCCATGGTTACTCATTAAAACAAGGGTACATTACACTCATGTCTAGTGTAATTATACTTAAATGTTTTTTATCTTCAGAAATATACACACACTTCTCTTATTTTTATAAAATATGAAAAGTGAGTGTATGTTGAAAAAAGAGAGAAAGATAGCGCATCTGAAAAAGGAAGGTGAGTATATATTTTAAAAAATGAAAGTGATGAAAGTATAATTACAATAAACCTCGGGAGATATAAATATAATTTGTCTTTAAAAGAATTGCTAAATTTTTTAATTGAAATAATATTTCATAAAATATTGGAATAAAAAGATTTTTATTTATGGGACCAAATTAACTAGTATATTTAACATATAGCTATACATGTTTTTTAACAAAACAAAAAACACAACAAATACAACTATTAATTTTTTTTCCAACTAAGAAGGAAAAAAATTGACCCCCCTTAGCTCAATGTGGCTATGATAATATGTTTTCTTGAGGTCATGAGTTGACACACTCTTCTCTCTATATAGATTAGTTTTTTTGGTGGGGAGGGGGGAGCACTTCATTTCTCTCTATATGCTTTATGTACAAATAACTTATACTTTTTTATGTTTCATTTATTAATAAGCTTTATTGATTTTGTAACGAAGTAACAAAAAAAGTGTAATTGTTTCTTCATTGTTTATATTGAATTCTTCACAATAATGTGTAAATTAAATTTTGTATTCTTTTCTCTTAATTATTTTTTTTCTTTATAAATATGAGATGAGAGGGAGAGCAACACTAACACACTTTTTCGAAACAGGAAAATTGAAAAATAGTTTACGAACCTCAAATATAAGATTGTAATATATTAAATATTATAATGTGAACAAGGTCAGCATATTTTTACTATCCTAATCATAATTTTAAATTATAATTACAGTTTTCATTATGATTATATTGCAATTAATAAAAATTACAAATATATAAATATGTGTCCATTACATATCAAAATTATGAAAAATTGTAACAGCAAATTACAATTTAAAATCATGAAACTAATTATAAACCTCTCCCTTTGTATCTTTCTTTGTCTTTATTTTTTGTTTTTTATCTCTTTAATTTTGCATTATTAGCATACCATTAAAAAATGTCTTTTCAAAACCGTATGATTTAGAAAAAGGGAAAAAAAAAAAGGAATGAGCAAATGAAACAAGGTTGTACTAAGAAAGAGATAAATTAAATGGAAACAAGGAAAAAGAATAAACAAAAGTTTGAATTTGATAAATAACCCATAAACAAAATTTCAAATTTAGAGTTTCAAAGTAACCTTTTTTTTTTTTTAATTTCCTTGATGAAAAATTACAAGTTCAAACATTCTACCTCTGAGAACTTATGGACTAAGACCAATAAATGGTATCACTTACATAAAATTCGTATTTGCTATGAATAGTAAGGAAGTGAAACATTAAATCAAATTCAATAAATAATTCCAAGTAGCTAAATTATTTAGTGTTGCCAAAACTAACATGGGTGAAACATCAACTATTAGTTACTTAGAATTATCTAATGATACAAGCTACATCTCAATTTCAATATTTAATAGTTTAGTCACAATATGATCAATGAAAAAGGTCAAACATAGGAAATAGCACCAAATGAATGTTTAATCCCCTTTTATTTTCTCTTTTGGATTTCCATTGTGGAATGCAAAAAACATGGTTTGAGAGGAGTGAAGTGGCCCCTACTTGCAGTAAAATTTAATTTATATGGATGAAATTAGAATTTTTTCAAGTCCAAATAGATCACTAATCATTTTCAACGCCCAGCCAGTAAGGTAATGGTAATCCCATTTGCTGAACAGTTTTCTCCTTGATTTGAACTGGAGCTTGTTTCAGTTGACACCCTCCTAGGAAAGAAACCAGGTTCTTTAGGTTGAGGCAATTCAATGTCACTTCCTAACATTAGAACCACAGAGGGCATGCTAGGTCTATCCTCTGGGTATTGTTGCACACACAAAAGACTAATATGGATGAAACGCAATGCTTCTGATACAATGCAAGAGTCTTCTATGTTTGGGTCAATCAATTCTATTGCCTTGTTCCCATTCCACATTTTCCATGCCTAAGCATTAGGAAAAGAAAAAGAACTATTGGATCACATTATGATTTAGCATATAAAGTAGAAAATTAATTTAACATGCTTACATGTCCAATCAGATTTATGTTCATATCTGCACCATAATAGCCTCTGTTTCTCTTGCCAGATATAATTTCCAGTAACAAGATTCCAAAGCTGAAAACATCAGATTTTACTGAAAATTGTCCATCAATAGCATATTCAGGTGCCATGTAACCACTGTAAAATAACAATTTTGAAAATATGAGTAATGAAAATGTACAATATATAATGATATTGATAACAAGATAAGCATGCACTCACTAAGTTCCAACCACTCTATTTGTATTTCCTTCAATCTGATCCCCTCTACAAGTTTTAGCCATGCCAAAATCTGATATTTTTGGATTTAACTTATCGTCAAGTAAAATATTACTTGCTTTGAGATCTCTATGAATAATTCTCAATCTGGAATCTTGGTGAAGATAAAGAAGACCTCGAGAAATTCCACAAATGATATGCAAGCGCTTAGGCCAATCAAGCAATTTACCTTTAGTACAATCTGTTGCACCAAAAAGTAAATATACCATGTAAATTGAAATCTTTAGCTTTGAATATTCAAAGTAATAAGTTGTTTGGCATATCACTATAATCATAAAATTGAGTTTAGTATTCATACCAAAAATGAAGGAATCTAGGCTACCATTAGGCATGTATTCATAAACCAAAATCTTTTCTTGTCCTTGAATACAACAACCAAGAAGTTTTACGAGATTTCTGTGCTGAAGTTTTGCAATCAATTTAACTTCATTTTTAAACTCTATTAGTCCTTGTCCCGAGCTTCTTGAAAGCTTTTTTACTGCTATTTCTTGTCCATCTACTGATCTTCCCTGCACATTCATATTTGCAAGCATGTCCATATACTCTTGATATTATAAATACTTTAGAAAGTTCTTTTATCCTAATATTTAAATGTTACCTTATATACAGGTCCAAAACCACCTTCTCCAATCTTGTTCTTCTCTGAGAACTTATCAGTGGCAATAGCAATCATGGATAAATCAAGCAATGGGAGATCCAAGTCATCGTCACTTTCTTCATTGTTTTTCTTTGTCTTTTGCTTCTCTGGAAATGGAAAATGGGCTTTAAGTTTATTTCAAATGCAAAAGGAAAGAATTGAAATTGGAATAATTAACAACTTAACATATATAGATAACATACAAGTTTGCAAGTGTAGTTTTACTTAGTGACATTGTAATATGATGATAATATTGTTTTTCTGTTAAATGAAAATCAAGTGATAATTTTTAATCTTTTGGAAAAACAATGGCGGTTTCTTTGTAGTAAGTCTTCTTTACAGTGTCTAAATATATTACAAAGAGAAAAAAAAATGCTGCCATAAGTAGTAGCAAAGCCGCAAGGCAGGCTAGGACAATCCTTCCTTGCTCCATGTTCTGTCATTTGGAAAATAATTTGGTCCATCTTCATATCATACTGTTAAGGGGAAAATCTATTCTATCTTCATGCTCCCCATAGCAATGGGCTTTGGGGAGATTTTCAGGAAATCATAAAAAATTAAAAAATTAAAAAAAAATATTAAATTAAAATTTTAAAAAATTACATATAATTATTAAATAATCCCAAACACAAATAAATGAAGTTTTAAAGCCATGTATAATTAGAATGATCATCTGTTGATAGTAAATGGTCTAAAATTTCTAACCAAAGTGATATTGAATTCTTCAAATTTAAACAGGTTCGAATAAGTTATTGTGGTTTGTTAATATAAATTGGCACTTAAAACAATTAAATGACCCTACCTAGAACGGAACCTCAATAAGCAAAATGCAAACCATTCTTCCTACCCAAAACAGTAACAACATTAAGAATCAACCTCAACTGAAATAAAAAGGTGTAATAGACATAGAAGAAGAGGATGAAGTAGAAAGAAATGGAAATCCCACATGGCCTCTTTTAGTAAGGCAAAAATGATAAGATTGAGAAAATAAGAAGATAAGTCTTCAAGAGAAAGAGGATGAGACTTGAGAGTGATCTAGTTTGAGAACATATCAAAATTATGAAGTAAGAGAAGTAAGGAAGCAAGAGATTAGAGAGAGCGAGAGAGAGAATGAGAGCATAAGAGAGAGAGAATTCATCAATTGGTTTATTTGCATAGAATAAAAAGAAACTGACTGGTACAGAAACGGGAACGAGAATTAAATGGAATAAACAAATCACAATTTTTTTTTTATTGATACGAATATGATAGAATGACCACTCTATTGCATTTTTATGTTTTGTAAAAGAAAAAAAATTATAAGAATAAACTGTCAATAACAACATGACAAAAATAATGAAATATTCATTCATTTTAGTTTATTAAATTTAAAATTATATTCTTATGAAATAATAAACAATATCATATTACTTTATTATCAAAATTTTAATTAATAACATATTTTTATTTCATACTAAATAGCATCGTATAATAAAAATATCATTTGTTATAACGAGGGGAGATTTGTGGGAGCTTTTATATTTAAACTTGGCAACAAAATAACATTAGAAAAAACATTTATTTTAAAAAAATACTATATATATTTATATTCTATTATTAAACTATAATTAGAAAAACATTTTTATAATAACGATTAAAAAGTTTACTTTATTTTATTATTATAAAGATAATTTTAAAATATATACATAATATAAAGGACAAATGTATAAAAAAAAAGTCATTCTATTAGTTAAAAAATATAAGAGACAAATGTATAAAAAAAACGTGTCACTATTTAATCGAATAAAAAAATCTATTATTTGATTGAATGACTATTTTTTATTATTAGCTAAAAACACATTTTAACCATTTTCTCAATTATTTTTAGGGGAAAATATAAAACATCCCCTTGAATTTGGGAGTGATTGGAATTTTCCCCACTAATTTTAAAAATTCAAAAATCAAACTCTTGAATTATAGAAAACACTGAATTAATACCCATTATTTACTTAATTAATCATTTTATTAAATTATGTAATTTTTCAAGAATTTTTCAAACAAAAGTCATAATATTATTATATGTTGATTTATTAAATCATTTTCACACATAATTTTTTAATTCATTCTCAAATTATCTAATTAAAGTTCTATATACCTAATTTAATTTCTATTAATTATATAATATAAAAATTACATAAAAAATTATGATAAATCATAATATAATAATAATATTGCGTTCTTATTTAAAAATATATAAAAATCACTTAATTTATTGTAATGATTAATTAAGTGGGTAATGCATATTAATTTCAAGTTTATGTAATTTAAGGGTTTAACTTTTAAATTTTCAAAATTGGTGAGGATAAAATTCAATCACCTTAATAAAATAAAAAGAAATATTTTACATTTTTCTCTTATATTTGTATTCACTTTATTCCATTTGATTATATAAATATATTATAGAAGATGAATGAGTTTTCTATTTTCCTTTTTAAATTAAAAAATGGTAAAAAAGGGGGAGGGCGACAGTGAGGGTAAGGTTTTGGAACAAGTGGGGAGTAGGTAGCAAGTCAAAGTCAAGATTACTTACCTCACCGTCACCAAGTTAAATTATAGAGATATATATATATATATATATATATAAAATTAATCTTCAAAGGGAGAGAGAAGGGTGGCTCATGGCAATTAATGGGTGAGGGATAGAAATATGATTCCTATTGGCCCCACCACCATGATTTAGAATGACACAATTCTTAGACCCATTCTCTTCTCCATTGGATTAAAACTTTACCATTGTAAATTGGTATCCCTAAGAGTGAGGAATGTTAATGAAGTATAGTTGATAATATTACCATTCATATTCCTCTGGATTGTGTAGATATAATAACAACCAACTATAAGCATCCCTGAAATGCCAGCACCAACAGTGGCAGCTATCACTGTCAGCTTCTTCTTGCGTCCATGTGCAGCCTCTTCATCTTATTTGATTAAACAAAGAAGCTATAGTTAGTTTACACATTTCAATGTCGAAAACTAAAAAAATAAGACAATCGAGAAGAATTAGAAAAGGATTAATTGGCCAAGATATGTTCTTACCTATTTCTGAAGCATCCATTCGAACATATAGATCCTGTCCAC
>JANHAO010001646.1:0-32055 GCA_026873985.1 Saraca asoca
GAAATTGCTCAAAATGGCCAATTATGTAGAATTTCAAAGAATGCATCCAATTGACATAAAATCATAAATACATGCTAACACAGCTAAAGTAAGCCAATTTTTGACCTTCAAATGCTAAGTGAGAGGACAATTAAATGAGTAAAATATTTTGTTATCACCTACACCTTCCAGAATCCCTTATAGGCGAAGAAACCATGAAGAGTTCTGTGCCTATCACAATAAGGCCGACCACGGGACTTCGAATTATCGGGCCCTTAGGGAAGCAATTGAAGACCTGATCAAAATGGGTCATCTAAGGGAGTACATGGTGTGACCTATGATGTAGTAGTCCCAACTTCCCTAACATAATGGTTGCTAAGAGTCGGGGGGCTCGATCTAGTCATACATTGACAATGTACCCTAAATTCCAGAATGAATGTAAATACTTTCCTTTGCTTTGTTGAGTGTTGTTTACAGATTGGCTCAATGTTATTATCTTTGTCTCTTCATTCTGCCCTCTGTTATCAAGCATTTGCACTTTTTGCAGCTTGCATGTGGTTAACTTTTTTAAATCTCTTAAGTAACTTCATGCCAACCATGGGCTTTGGTCCGATTAAGGCCCCTCAGAGCTCATTCTAGAGATGAATTGACAAACACTTAACCAGTGTGGCTGTGTGCTCGCTGAGGCATGGAGATGCTCAACATGAACTCACTTTGCTAGTGCGGCTATGTGCTCATTGGGGTGCAGAGGCACTAATAAACACTCACTTTGCCAGCACAGCTACTTGCTCATTGAGGTGCAGAGGCACTCTTAAACACTCAATGCTAGCGTAGCTATGTGGTCGCTGAAGCATAAGAATTGACAGCTTAATTATTTGCCTAAGGCAACAAGATCTCTCCAGTTCACAGCTCGCATGCCATCAAATGTTCACAGCTTTCATGCAACTTTTTGATTATACACAGTTCTTATGCAGACGGTTTATGCAACACTTAAGTGTGAGATGTTTTGTTTATGATTATTGTGTTCGAAAAGGTTTGTCCGATTGGCTATCTAAATGTTTCCTCTATAAAAGTTTGCACTATTATGGATATAGAAAACTAAAAGACAGCACATTGAGATCACAAAGAAGATTTTATTCATTAAAAAGCCTTAACGAGGTAAAATTACATGAGGAAGGGAAAATACAAGTCAAAATGAGCTACAACTAGTCCTTTTTAGAAGAAAGATTACTACACAAGAAGAAAGCTCTTGTACATCAGAAGGCTAGCCACCGACGGGGTGCACCCTAGCTGATTAGAGCTTGTGGACCTGCCTGAGCCCCAAAACTTTTCTTTCAGAGCCTTCCTTGACAGCAAGCTATTCCTCAACTTGACCCTCACCAATGGAGAGGGAACGAGCACTACCACTCCTTATTTCTCTAGCCATAGCTCTTTTTTGATTCGTAAAGAGAGCAACTCAAGCAACAGTAAGAGCCTGGCTGGTCGGGCATAAAAACCTCACGGCGAAGCCAAGAGGATGTAATTTGAGATCCGTATGAGATCCCTCCACATTATCAGAGAAGCCAAATCTTCTTAGCTCCCTATGCAGCAGGCCATACACACCCCGACAGAGAGCTAGAATGCCAGAAGAAATTGAGGTTCATCTGGAATCTTCATGCTTTGTTCAGTGAAGAAGTAGAAGGGATTTCTTTTCCCTTAAATAGAGCTGAGTCGGGTCTCACCAAAGGGTCCAGATTAATCTCCCCAACCACCATCATTTATTACCTTAAAAAAGATTAAGGCTGACTCACCGATAATTGTCAAACACGTGACATAGGAAGCACGACCTAGAACCGATAAAATGACAGTCTCGGAGAAGACTTTTGACTGAGCAGCTGCCGAAAAGTCTTAACTCCTAGCCTGCGAAGTGAGCTGAGAGTTGGGAGGCTTATATTATATATGAAATTTAAATCATCCTTGATGGACAGCAAACAGCCCGAGCACGGCAAAGGCCCAGCTCGTAAAATACTTAGAATGCTACGCCTCCAGCTCATGTCATGGAGCGACTTCCTCAGCTCGAGCTCGTCCCTAAAAGAGTGAGCTCGACCTTGTCATCCCAAAGATAGATATTCCCTAGACTGAAGGACCTAGTTTGCAAGGTGTGACCAGTGACTTGAAAGCTTACTGAACAAAAGATCAACACATGTATTGCCCAACAGATACACTAGGCCCACCTGTAGGAGGCAATCTGTAATAGTTAACTTGCAAGATTTTAGTCTGTCTATCCTACCTTATACATTAAATGCCTGATGTAATAAATTTACTGCATGTAAAATTATAATTGTAACCTCATCTCCTCTATAAATACAGGAAGGATATGAATGTTAAAGTAGAGAGGCTTATATACTGAAACTCTGTAGAAATATCCTCAGATTAATACATTACCATGGACGTAGGAATCGATTCTATCTGGATTTGGCTAAACCATGTTAAAATCTTGTGCTTTCTACTGCTCTTCCTTTTTTCTTGCTTATTTTGCTCATTTACTGTCTTCTAACCAACTAATAGCTTGAGATCCTGAAAGAATCCTCCGTTGGTTGGAGTTTGGGTCAGAAACAGATTCCACCGTCAATAGTAGGTTTTGCCTTTTTATATTCTATAAGTTTCTTCTGCATATCTGTATATGCTTACTCAACTTCTTTGCCACTTTTCAATAGTATTGCATTAACATTCTCACTAGTGTTCAAGACTGTCTAGGAGGGTAACCTATTTACAACTTAAGTTTCTAAGTTAGTAACTCTAGTTTCCAAACTCTGAAATTTGGTGTTAATGTTGTTGATGTCTTGCTTCAATTACTAAATTCCTCCTTTGATTTCTTACTATAATTGTAGGCTATTTTGAGCCATGTTCTTAATCAATTCTTCTAAGGCTTTGATGCAAGATGAGTTCTAGTTTTGTTGCTAGTTTTGCATGGCTTGATTCTACTGCATCTAATATGACTACATGATTTGATATGGTTACACCTACTAAAATCAAGTCTGTTGCCTAGCCTATTTTCCATATCTCAAATTTGGAAGATCTCTCTAGCTAGGGTTGTAAGTGTTGGAGTATAGGTTGTATGCCTACTAGGTTTGAGTTGGAAATCCTCTATTGTTTTCTAGAAATTTGCTCCCCATTGCATGAAATTACTGCTAAAATGGGTAAGTCTCCTAGAAGCTTGGACATGCTTTAGTGTAATGTCCTAGAACTAAGCAAATTTCACATACTGTTGCTCCTAGTTAACTTTAGCCCATGGTCTACTGCAGTTGCTAAACCAATTGAGTAAGGTCTATCATTTGTCTTTCTAGATTGGAGGTATACACCTAATTGACCTTCTTGACTACATAATTTGTTCTACTCCTAAATTGTTGTGAATTTATAGCCATACTTGATACTAGCATCTTGCAATATTAGGTGCCTTGTATACCAATGCTCCTCCACTTGCAACATGTATCATACTTCTATCTATAAAGAGGAGACTTTCATAGAAATATTGGATCAAGAGTTAATCATTGATCTAGTGACATGGCAATAACCACACAACCTCTTGAATGTCTTCCAATACTCATACAAGGTCTCTCCATCAAGTTGTTTGATGTTGTAAATTTCTTTTCTTATGTTGGTAGCTCTAGAAATAGGGAAGCATCTCTCAAGGAAGAGTTTGGTCATCTTAGACCATTTGCTAATTGAGCCATGAGTAAGATAATAAAGCTAATCCTTGGCTAAATTAGCCAAGGAGAAGGTAAAGTCTCTCAGTTTAATATGCTCCTCTAAAATTCCTTAAGGATTCATGGTTGAGCAGACCACATGAAATTCTTTCAAATGCTTATAAAGGTCTTCTCTAGCCAAACCATGAAATGTAGGCAGTAGGTGTATCATTCCAGATTTTAGTTCAAATGTAGCATCAATCTTAGGATAATTTATGTATAGTGGCTATTAATTCAGGTTTGGAGGAGCCAACTACTTCAAGGTCCTTTGATTAAATGTGATATGTTCCAAACTTCAATAAGGAGATGAAGTTTCAGATAGTAGCTCTACTACAATGCTTGAACTAGGGGCAAAAGGTGCTGAAACTAATTAAGATCTTGAAATAGGCTAGATTGGTGCCTACTCCCCCTTCTAAAATTCTATAAGTTTCTTTCAATTTTTAGATCATATATTAATTCAGAATAATGAGAGGATCAAGTCATACATGAACAAGCAAATCATGGAAACAAAATTGACAAAAACAAGATACAAAAAATAGCAAAATCAATAAAAAAAATACTAAAACAAGAACAAGGTCATAGTAAATGATCAAATTTGGCTAAATTTTGATTAGGTTTATGTTAAAGCACAAATTTTGCTTAGAACATCTAAAATAGGTGCCCTACCAAATTTCAACTCAAAATTCCACAATTAATTTTTATGTTGTTAGACCCTACCAGCATCCAGAAGCAAAAAAACTATACATAGAGGATAAAGGGTGACAATAGGGGAAAAGACTGAAATTAAAGGTTAATACTAATACTAATATCCTAATACTATATACAACTAAAAATACAATGAAATCAATCTGCTAATTCCCCGATAATAGTGCCAAAATTTGATCGTTATCGAGATTGACAAAGATAATAATGTTGAACTATCTAAGCTTATAGTTAGGATGAGTCCAGGTCAAAACTATAGAGACAAGTGGCTAATTTCTATGTGTTTCTAGAGTAAATTGGGGGAGGGGTTAGATATCTAATTAGAATAGGAATTTAAACAAACAATTTAAATGCTGACAAATAGAACAAAAAATGGAAGGGAAATCTAATAAGAAAGCTTCAAACTAAGGGACTCTTGCAACCAATTTTGTGACTGATCCTTGGCATAATTATTTCATTCCTTACTTGGCTGCTTAGCTAAGAAACTAATTAAGCCCAACATCTAATTAATTCTTATTAATTTCTTCTGAAATTGGCCAACCAAACCTAACACCCAATTAACCTTTATTGCTAAATAGTTGAAGCCCAACACCTTAACCAATTTACTAATAGTATTAAGATATGAAAACACCTAGACTAATTAAGTAATTTATCCCAATAGTAAACTAATTAATTACCCCCAATTCTCTAGAAAAATTAACTTACCCCAGCACCAAATCAAAACCCTATTGCTACCCATAACTAAACAACAACAAATTATCTATGGAAATTCAGCTAGCAATAAATTATAATAAATAATTAATTAATGAGCCCTATTAACTAAACATCCAAAGCAACTATAAGCATTAAAATAGAGAATCAAATTGGGAATAAATTGAAATTAGGAGCAAGTCTCACAATTAACAAAAAAATTTGTGTAGAATTTTCCTTAGATTGAAATGGGAGTTTGGTTACACATTAATGTAAAAATAAAAGGCAAAATTACAGAAATAAGAAACCTAATTGGAGCTAGAGTCTTACCCTATCAAAACTCCTCTCCTTCACCAAATTAGAGACAATGTTAAATGATTCTAAAAGTTATTATAAATGTGGCTTGCCTAAGTATTTATAGTGGTTCACTACATTGCCTCTTGATTAGGCTATTGCTTAAGGCTGGGAGGAGGCTTAGATAGACATGGATCCCTTCATATAAAATAAAGCTTTGTCTCTTGGAAATCCAATACCCTTGACCTTGCATAAAAACTTGATTTCTAGCTCAATTTATGGGTCAAAAATTGAGACAGCTTTACAAAATAGTCCAACCGTAACAAGATTTAGCACTTAAGTCCACAACTATGAAAGCAATTCAAAATGGTATAGTTTAACCTCATGCCCTTTATGAAAGTTGTGGTAATGGATCTTAGCTATCATCACAGAAATTGTGGTCAGAGCTTTACTTATGATGAAAATAGGTTCTCGATTGCATGATAACATTCTATTTTAAATTTTGGGCTTTATTTGACCTTCAAAATGGCTGAAATGGACTTGAGACTCTTTATGATATTTTTAGATATTTTTCTTAGCTTTCCAATGACATAATAATCACCCAAAAATAAAGTCTAGAACTCAACATATACTTAAAAGCCTAAAATAATATAAATTTACTGAGTAAATTCAATTAAGCACAAAAAACTAAGTAAAGCATAAAACCAATTTTAAGTATCCAATTAAAGATATAAATGTGACAAACGACTAATTATAAAGAGATATAATATATATGTATATATAAATTATGTTTATGATAGGTCTAACAGGTTTAGTTTACTAGACATAATGATGGAGCCACACTGAAAGGAGTGGGGTCAATTGGCCTTGTTAATCCTCCAAATTTGTTATAAAATATTATTTAATTTTTATATTTTTCTATATATGTTAGACTTTTGATCGCTCTTATTACATTTTAACCTTTTGAACCCATTTAAGATTACATGTTTATGAACAATATATTCTTTCACTTCATAATTGGAAAAATATAGATAAAAAAATTTATTTATGATTAAAAATCTCTAAATCATGATTTACATATATTTTTTTTTCATTAATTTTTAGGCTAAATTTTAGAGAACTCCCTTAAACTATAGGTCATGGGCAATTTACACCATGTACTTTCAAACTTAATCGATAATGTACCCCTTAAACTAATAGTAGTATGCAATTTGCCCCTTCTATTAGATTTTTTTTTAATTTCAAAGCCCTTATTCTACAACTTATAATTTCAAAATATATCAACCACCTCAGTTTTAAATCAAAATTATGGTATAAAATTAAAGTTTTTATTTATGTTATCTTAATTTGTACTTTTTGCCTCTCTTGAAAAATAAATAACAATCTTTGTTCATGGTAATGTTGTGGTAAAAATAAAGAAGGGGCAAAAGAGTCCCACATCAATAAGAAGTCAAGTGAGCTTGTACCTTATAAGGTTGGAACCTCACCCCCTCCCACAAGAGGGTCCTTTTAAGAAAAGGACAAAATCATAAGGAGCCATTCGGGAATGAGATCTCCCTTTGATACTCCAAAGCGAACAATACCTCACGTGGGACAAATTCACCTCGATCATCATCATTGGCACGATCTGTGGGGACCCCTGACCATACACAATGCCCAAGCCTACCAAATTAGGGGGCTTATATTGTGGTAAAAATAAGAAAAGGGCAAAAAGAGTCCAAAATCAATGAGAAGTCAAGTCAGCTTGTGCCTTATAAGGCTAAGGGCTCACCCCCTCCCACAAAAGGGCCTTTTTAAGAAAAAAGGACAAAACCATGAGGAGCCATCCAAGAATGAGATCTATTATTGATATTCCAAAGTGGACAATATCTCACATGGAGCGAGTTTCACCTTGATCATCGTCATTGGCATCGTTTGTGGGAACCCCTAACTATACACAACACATAAGCCCACCCAATTGGGGGGCTTATATTGTGGTAAAAATAAGGAAAGGGCAAAAAGAGTCCTACATATATGAGAAGTCAAGTGAGCTTATGCCTTATAAGGTTAGGGGCTCACCCCCTCCTATAAGAGGGCTTTTTTGAGAAAAGAACAAAATTATGTGGCCATAAGATTAGCCAAAGTAGACAATACCTCATGTAGGGCAAGTTTACCTTGATCATCATCATTGGTGCCATTTGTAGGGACCCCTAGCCATACACAACACACAAGCCCATCCAACTGGGGGCTTTATGTTGTGCTAAAAATAAGGAAGGGGCAAAAAGAGTCCCATATCGATGAGAAGTCAAGTGAGCTTGTGCCTTATAAGGCTAAAGGCTAACCCTCTCCCACAAGAGGGCCCTTCTAAGAAGGATAAATCGTGAGACTAATTGGTTGTAGCAAATAATACCTCACATGGGGCAGAAGCCATCTCACTCTACCACTAAGGTAAGATGAGGCCAAGCTTTGTATTCAGTGAAGGCCCTTTTAAGAAAGGACAAAGCTGTGAGACCTTTGGGTCAAAGTAGACAATACCTTACGTGGGGCAAGTTCACCTTAATCATCATCATTGGTACCATCTGTGGGGACCCCTAGCCATACACAATGCACAAGCCCACCCGACTGGAAGGCTTATGTTGTGGTAAAAATAAGAAAGGGGTAAAAAGAGTCCCACATCGATGAGAAGTTAAATGAGCTTGTACCTTATAAGGTGGGGGCTCACCCCTTCCCACAAGAGGGCACTTTTGAGAAAAGGACAAAATTGGATAACCATAAGATCTACCAAAATGAACAATACCTCACATGGGACAAATTCACCTTGAACATCATCATTGGCACCAATGCTGGGATCCCTGGCCATTCACAACACACAAGCTCACCCAACAGGGGGCTTATGTTGTGGTAAAAATAAAGAAGGGGCAAAAAGTGAAGTCTCACATTGATGAGAAGTCGAGTGATTTTGTGCCTTATAAGGCCAGGGGCTTACCCCCTCCCACAAAAGGGCCCTTTTAAGAATAAAAGACAAAATCATAAGGAACCATCTAGGAACGAGATCTCCCGTCAATAGTCCAATGTGGATAACACCTCACGTAGGGCAAGTTTCACCTCGATCATCATCATTAGTACCATCTATGGGGACTTCTGACCATACACAATGCACAAGCCCACCCGATTGGGGGGCTTGTGTGGTGGTAAAAATAAAGAAGGGATAAAAAGAGTCCCACATCGATGAGAAGTTGAGTGAGCTTGTGCCTTATATGGCTGGGGGCTCACCCCCTTCTACAAGAGGGCTTTTTTAAGAAAAAAGGACAAAATCGTGAGGAGCCATCTAGGAATGAGATCTCTCATCAATACTCCAAAGCAAACAATACCTCACGTGGGGCAAGTTTTACCTTGATCATTATCATTAGCGCTAACAAGCCTACCTAATTGGGGGCTTATGTTGTGGTAAAAATAAAGAAAGGATAAAAAGAGTCCCATATTGATAAGAAGTCGAGTGAGCTTGTGCCTTATAAGGCTAGAGCTTACCCCCTCCCACAAGAGGGCCCTTTTGAGAAAAGGACAAAATCGTGTGGCCACAAGATCAACCAAAGTGGACAATACCTCATGTGGGGTAAGTTCACCTCAATCATTATTATTGGCGTCGTCTGTAGGGACCCCTGGCCATATACAACATATAAGCCCACCTGACCGGGGGCATATTCTGTGGTAAAAATAAGGAAGGAGCAAAAAGAGTCCCACATTGATGAAAAGTCGAGTGAGCTTGTGCCTTATAAGGCTAGGGGCTCACCCCTTCCCACAAGAGGGTCCTTTTAAGAAAAAAAGACAAAATGATGAGAAGCCATCTGAGAATGAGTTCTCCCATCAATACTCCAAAATGGATAATACCTCACATAGGGCAAGTTCACCTTGATCATCATCATTGGCACTGTCTGTGGGGACCCCTAACCATACACAATGCACAAGCCCACACCATTGTAGGACTTATGTTATGGTAAAAATAAGGAAGGGGCAAAAAGAGTCCCACATTAATGAGAAGTCGAGTGAGTTTGTACCTTTTAAGGCTGGGGGCTCACCCCCTCCTATAAGAGGGCCCTTTTAAGAAAAAAGACAAAATCGTGAGGGGCCATCAGGAATTAGGTCTCTCATTGATACTCTAAAGCAGACAATACCTCATATAAAGCAAGTTTCACCTCGATCATCATCATTGGCACCATCTGTGGGGACCTCTAACCATGCACAACACACATGCCCACGCAATTTGAGGGCTTATGTTATGGTAAAAATAAAGAAGGGGCAAAAAGAGTCTGACATTGATAAAAAGTTAAGTGAGCTTATGCCTTATAAGGATGAGGGCTCACCTCCTCCCACAAGAAGGCCCTTTTAAGAAAATAGGACAAAATTGTGAGGAGCCATCCAAGAATGAGATCTTCCATCGATACTCCAAAGAGAACAATACCTTATATGGGGCAAGTTTCACCTTGATCATCATCATTGGCACCATTTGTGGGGACCCCTGATTTTATACAATGCATCAGCCCACCCGACTGGGGGGCTTATGCTGTAGTAAAAATAAGGAAGAGGCAAAAAGAGTCCCACATCAATGAAAAGTCGAGTGAGCTTGTGTCTTATAAAGCTGAGGGCTTATCCCTTCCTACAAAAGGGCCCTTTTAAGAAAAGGACAAAATCATATGAGTTTGTGCATAGGGCAAGTTCACCTTGATCATCATTATTGGCACTGTCTATGGGGACCCCTGGCCATATACAATGCACAAGCCCACCTTATTGGGGGGCTTATGTTATGGTAAAAATGAGGAAGGTGCAAAAAAAATCCTATATCAATGAGAAGTCGAGTGAGTTTATGCATTATAAGGCTGGGAGCTCACCCCCTCCCATAAGAGGGCCTTTTTAAGAAAAAAGGACAAAACTGTGAGAAGCCATTTGAGAATGAGATCTTCTGTCAATACTCCAAAGAAGACAATACCTCACGTGGGGCAAGTTCACCTTGATCATCATCATTGGTGTCGTCTATGGGGACCCCTGGCTATACACAATGCACAAGCCCACCTAACTGAGGGGCTTATGTTGTGGTAAAAATAAGGAAAGGGCAAAAAGAGTCCCACATTAATAAAAAGTCAAGTGAGCATGTGCCTTGTAAGGTTGGGGGCTCACCCCGTCCCACAAGAGGGCCCTTCTAGGAAAAGGACAAAACCATAAGAAGTCATTTGGGAATGAGATCTCCTTTGTATAACGATTTTAAACCCTATTTATAGTGGTTGGGGTGTTATAGTTTGAATGAAATTCAAATACCGATAAAGATCATTAATTGATTAGGATTACATAACGGATAATAATATATTCCCATTAAAATAGGAAACTAAATGGATCTCCCTAAATTGGTAGTTGAGAAAGCATGCTTCAAGCTATGGGCTAGGCCTTGTCCTCAATAACCTGAGGATATTGCTTTGACCTTTGTTAATCGGTGACTTGAGTTCATTTTTGGTGACCTGATGCCTTGGTCCAATGACTTTAATCCTAGATGAGCTGGATCCTTATTAGCTAGACTTCTTTATTCCACTTTTACCAACCCATTTGTTTGATTCCAAAAATACCTATAACATTAGCCCCCTAGCTCTTAGTGCAATCTTGCCCTACGTGAGATATTGTCCACTTTGGAGTATTGACAGAAGATCTCGTTCCCAGATGGCTCCTCATGGTTTTATCCTTTTTTCTTAGAAGGGGCCTCTTATGGAAGGGGTGAGCCCTCAGCCTTATAAGGTATAAGCTCACTTAACTTCTTATTAATATGGGACTCTTTTTTCCCCTTCCTTATTTTTACCACAACAAGTAATAATTTAGATTAAAAAAAATGATGGGATTATTGTGTTTCGATGTTCAATGAGTTAAAACATGTCGAGTAGTAGTCATAAGACCTATTTCTATAATCAAAATTGAATGTATATTGAATGGCTAGAGTAAATTTCAAATAAATAATAGTTTAGGGGAGCATTGCTAAAGGGCTAAATTGCATAAATCCTATAATTCAAGGGGATTCTTTGTAATTTTGCCTAATTTTTATATCTATATCTTAACGTAGGAAGTAACAATTTTTTGTATTCTCAGGCATTAAATATTTTACCTTACTAAAGTCTAACTATGCCACAAAATAGCCATTAAATGGTCTATTTCTAAATACTTATTGAGTGTATTGCTAGAGATTGCTAATACTAAAACCTTGCTTAAGGTGATAAGTAAGAGATACCAAGTGGTCGACATTGCTTTGTTTAGGTACCTAATAAGAGAACTAATGGCTATGAAATATGATAATATTAGGGATGATAGGGAATACATTTTGAAAATGTTTCACCTTCAATCTAAACTTAAAGAATTGGAATGCATGATAACTTTCTTTACCTTCCTTTTTAAACTATTTTCCTATTGAGTTTACCTAAATTATGATTGCCTGACACTTTAAATGAATCCTAAATTATTAATGAACTTATCACTTAGAAAGAATAGAGTGAGAGTGCCTTTTTGACTTACCTCAAACCTAATTCTAGTAAGGGACTTATGCATAAGAAAAAGTCTGAACCTACTACTCCTAAGAAATATCAAGATCCTATAAGTGTGGTAATACTTTTAGTAAAGCACATAATGTAAGAGGCCCAAACTTTTTTGTAATGAAGAACATCTAGTGTTTTCATAATAAGAAAGGCCATAAAAGGAGTAAGTGCACCAGTTTTAAGTCTTGGTTAGAAAAGAAAAACAAAGAACAAGGTAATTATTTAGCTTTTGTCTATTTTGAATCAAACTTAGTTAATGTCCTAATAAATTATTGTGTTGATTGACAATGCTAGTTGTAACATCCCCTTAGGGTTAACAGGACAGGATTTGAACATAGGATTTGAAAAGGTAACCATTTGTAACATCCCCAAAACATAGGCTTAGAATACAATGAGTCACTTAGTGCAAAAAGTAGCAAAACAAAATTTCATAATTAAACACCTAGATCAACATAGGACCACACAATGGTTGGGATAAGGACCTAAGTCGTGAAAGATTTTAGGAATTGGACTAACCAGTTGACCTATTAGGAAAAATTGGATGAAAGCATATCAAATATGCCAATCATATACATCAAGTATATGTAGCAAAAATTCTAAAATTTTGCCAATTTCAAATCATGTTGTTTATAAATTAATTCTTAGGTAAGCTAAAATTTAAATAATACCTTCTTAAGAGTTGTTCTCAAAATCCTCAATGAAATCTTAGTTTGATCTTCAAGCAATTCCATAAACCCTCCAACTAGCCCTACAATCAAGTCTCTCAGATTGTCCAAGGGCAACTCCTTCAGATTTGATCTCTAATGCCAATGGTGATCCATACAAACCAATTTGTTCCAAAGCTTCTACCTTGTTTACATAATGGGTAGAATAAAAAAAAAGTAAACCACTTAGCTTAAGAGGTGTTAGCTCTTCAAGGAATCACAAATCCATTAGGGCAAGGTTAGTGTTTGAATGCAAAGAGGAGATGAGAAGTGAGATCACACAATGAGAGTTGGTGCACAACACATGTACAAGTGCTAAATTGATGTATATATTTAGTTTGGCTTCTCTCCTTTTTAAATAGAAGAGTTTGGAGTACAAGTAAGAGCAAGGAAGCAACATGAGTGGCATACAAGCTAGAACTACCCCTTGCTTTTGCCATCCACTCACTTAGTGGATAGGCTGCATGGTTAGTGTAGCTCCTTTTGGTCCAAGGAGTCCACACCCCTTAACCTAATGCTTCCTTGTTTGTGTCCAACAAGCACAAACATGTTCTAATGAGTCCAAACATAAAAGCTCTTGTGTAATCATTATCTAATTGTTTAAATTAACTTAAAGCAATTTCTATGTGAGGAACCATTCCTCTACTCAAGATCTCTTTCAATATTAATATAAATGTTCTACAACATTTAAATATTAACAATGAAAATTTATTACTATTTGATAATTGTAATATTCATTAGAATTATTAAATTGTTGAATAATTAACACTTATAATCACATTAGAACACTTAATCATTTCAAATTTTCAAGATATTCTCCCAACTCAACTCTTGAACTTGTGATATCTTGCATCCTAACTTTTTCTTTGACTTTAGATCAAAGAGATTCTATTGTGTGTGATCCATTAGGTTTCTATACATGTTGGCAATGAATTCTTTTACAACTTTCCATAAGCTCAATTGAAATTAAAACTCCTTTTAATTCAAACATAATTTCTCCAAATTGTTCAAACTAATTCATAGATCAAGACTGGCTTCTAGCAAAGCAACATAACCATTCAAATGCCAAGAATATATTTGTGGAAATTAAAACCTTTCATGATAAGTTGTTAGTGTGTAAGTCAATCTTTTCATTTCTTGATATTCAGATTGAACTTAAGGTATGATTCAAGTGTCAATCCAAGGTTTATGTTTGACCATGTGCTATCTCACAATCATTCATACATAAAACTCCTTTTTATGAATCATTATTTTATTATACATAAAACTCCTTTTATGTATCATCAGTGCATAGGCCTATAATTTTGATCAGAGTATAGATGTCAGAATATCTTTAGAATATCTTTCCTTCATTAACAAGGAGGATGAATTCCATCTTAATCAATCACTATCTTCATCTACTTCTTGGTCTACCCAAAATTATTCATATCTTAAGAGTTCTAGCCTAAAATAAAATCAAAGTACATGACTCTATGCATAAGATACTATGTTGATCTTAAGTCTAAAGATCACTTACACCATCTTTCACATGAGAACCCCATTAACACATGGTAACAATCTATATACACAAATATATTTCAGGGACTTTATCCAAGATAGTATACATATATCAAGCACTCGCTCACACACACACATATATATTCAAAACTAAATTAATAAAGAGGCCAAAACATCATATTTTATTAAATATACTAAGATATATAATATCTTTACCATCACAACCAATTGTCTCAGGATATCTTTATAGTAATAATCTCCCACTTGACCTAGAGCCAATCACCCTTAATATCGATTCTTTGTAAATGGTGTTCAAGCTTTTGCTAGGATAGAGCCTTAGTAAGGGGATCATCTACATTATCATCTATGGTAATTCATTTTATTCATATTTTGTTGGGCTATATGATCTCTCTGATCAAATGGTAACGCCTCATGACATGCTTGGATCTATCCTTAGCTTGTATTATGGCTCCATTGTTATCAATATTAGGAATCATCCTAGAATCCTATTGCATTAACAATATAAAGAATCATCCTAGTTCAATGATGAAATTATTTATCTAAACAGCTTCCTTTGTTACTTCCTTGAAGCTTTTCTAACATACTACACCTCCATTAAGAATGAATACAAATCTTTACTGTGATTTGTAATCATCTTGATATGATTGATAGCTTACATCTAGGAAACCTCTAATTCTCAAATAAGAGTCTACTCCATATATCAAAAACATATCTTTAGTTTTTTTCAAGTACTTAGTGCATAGGAGACATCTGGCCATGAACATAACATGACATACATAATTGATCATATTATAGATGTAAAAGGAATCTCATTCATGCATTTTCATTTATCTTTCATCTTAGGACACTCCTTCCTAAGCAAGTGAATATCATGAGATATAGGTAAAAACCCCTTCTTAGACCCATTCATGCTAAACCTCCTTAGCATCTTGTCTATGTACATAGATTGGGAGAGTCCAAGCAATTTCTTAGATCTATCTCTATAGATCTTTATACCCAAAATGAAGCTTGCTTCTCCTAAATCGTTTATGGAGAGTGTCTTGGATAATGATAACTTAATAGATTGTAGTAAGAAAATGTCATTTCCTATAAATAGTATGTCATCCACATATAATAATAGGAAGATGGTTACACTCCTACTAACCTTCTTGTACATGCATGGCTCATCAACATTCTTAATGAAGTCAAATGATTTGATTGCTTCATAAAAAATGGGTATTTTAACTCTTTGAAACTTGCTTCAATTCATAAATGAGCCTCTTTTGCTTGCATACCTTATAGAGTTTGGTCTTACAGACAAAACACTTAAGTTGTATCATATATACATTCTCTTTCAGGTTTCCATTAAGGAAAGCTTTTTTGTCATCCAATTACCAAATCTTATAGTCATGGTATGTGGTTATTGAAAGTAAAATCTTAATGGACTTAAATATGGCAACTGGCAAAAAGGTTTCCTTATAGTCGACTCTTTGAACTTGCCTGCAACTTTTTGCACCCAACCTAGCCTTGTTGGTTTGTATCTTGCCATCTACATCTGTCTTTCTTTTAAAGAACCATTTGCACTCAATGGGTTTATTCCATTAGGTGCATTGACTAAGTCATATACTTGGTTTTCATGCATTGAATCCATTTTAGATTTCATAGCTTCTCACCATTTCAAGGAATAAATATCTAATATTACTTCTTGTTAGCTAATGGACTCATTATTGTTCTCTTGTGTAAGGAGAAAACCATATCTTTCAAGTTCACAACATTCCCTACTAGATATCTGGAGTACAAGTGTACTTTGAGCTTAATTGCTTATCTCAACTCCTCGTGATACTTAATCTGGTTCATCCTCAACTATATGATTTATGTCATTTGGTGGCTGTTGAACTTCTTCAAGTTTTACTTTACTCTTACTAGCCTTTTCATGGATAAACTCTTTTTCTGAGAAGGTAGCATATATTGACACAAACACCTTTTACTCAACATGATGGTAAAAGTAGTAACCCCTTGTTTTCTTAAAGGATCCCATAAATAGGAATTTATCACTTTTAGATCCTAGCCTATCTTAGATGATCCATTTTACATAAGTAGAACATCCCCAAATCTTCATGTGTGAAAAATTTGATTTCTTTCTGAACCATAGCTTGTATGGTGTCTTATCAACAAACTTTGATGGCACATGGTTAAGGATATGTGTAGTAGTTTACAAACTATAACTCCAAAAAGAAATAGGTAAAGTTGCAAAGCTTTTCATGGAATGTAGCATGTTAAGCAAGGTATAGTTTCTCCTTTATGAAACACCATCAGGTGGAGTCCATTGTGAAAGAATTCCAAATTCCTTTAAGTAATCAATCAATTCCTAGATTAAGTATTCTCCATCTCAATTTGATCTACATGTCTTGATACTTTTTTAGTTTGTTTCTCTACTTTAGATATAAATTCTTTGAACTTTTCAAAGGATTTAGATTTTTATTTCATTAAATATACGTACCCATACCTAGAGTAATGATTAATAAAGGTAATAAAGCAAGAAAGTGCACCTTGTGCTAAAGTAGTCATTGGACCATATACATCACTATGTATCAGCTCTAGCACTTTTTTGACATGTTCACCCTTTATTATAAGGCCTCTTAATCAATTTGCCAATGAGGCATGATTCATAAGTTTCATATGATTCATAATTAAATGAATCCTAATATCCATCTTCATATAACTTTGTGATTCTAGTTTCATTAATATGACTAAGTCTACAATGCCAAAGATAGGATGGATTTATGCATTTTATTTGTGATTGTTAAGATTTCTTGTTTTAGTTCTAGAACATATAATCCATTAACAAGTTTTCCACTATCATAAGATAAGTCACGATGTGAAAAAGAACAACTTTTATCCTTAAAGGTAAAAGAAAAACCTTCTTCATCCGAATAAGAAATGGAAATAATATTTTTAGAAATTACAAGAACATAATAATAATTATTTAGTTCTAGAATTAAGCCCATAGGAAATTCTAAAAGATCAGTTCTTATGCTAACAACAGTAACTTTTGCTCTATTTCCAATGCACAGGTTCACTTCACCTTTCTGTAGCCTTCTCCTATTTCTTAGTCTCCACACATCATCAAAAATGTGTGAGCCATAGCCATCATCTAATACCCAAGAATTAGTAGAACAATAAGACAAGTTTATCTTAATCACAAGGATACCTAAAGTAGAAGCTTCTTTAAGCTTCTTCTGCTTCACAATCTCAAGATAAGCTTTACAATTTCACTTTAAATGGCCTTATGTTTCACAATGATACCATATGCCTTTAGGAGTGCTCTCTTTCTTCTTCTATATACCTCTTTTAGGTTTCTTAACCTTAACTTTAGACTTAGAACTCTTCTTGGCCATCTTCTTCTATCCCTTCATGGGCTTCAAAGAAGTATTGACCATTAGTACAAGCTAGGCCTTCTTAAAAGCAATTTCAGTAAGCATGTTTAGCAACTCTGCAAGAGAGACCTTTATATTATTCATGAAGAAATTCATGACAAACTACTAATGAATATAATTTATACATATTTTATATCCTTTTTGTACATAGTCTTTTATCATGTTTATGTGTTTAATTAGATACTTGTAATTGTTTTTATGATTTGTTAAAGTTTTGTGCTTAATTGAATTGATTTGGTAATTTGGCACTGTTTCAAGTTTTTCAATGTATCATGAGTTTGGACTTTGGTTTTGGATGATTATTATGTTTTGACAAATTTAAAAGAAAGCTCTAAAAATGCCATAAAGAGCCCAAAGTCCAATTCAACCATTTTAGAGGTCAAATTAAGCCTAAAATCCAAAATAAAGTGTTGCCCTAAGACCTAGAATTAGTTTTGGTATTTTAATCATCCATGGAGCTCCATTCCTTATTTTAGTGCAAACCTAAGGCAACAAGATAGCTAAAGTCCATCCCCACAACTTTCATAAAGGGCTTGAGGTTAAACTACATCGTTTTCATTGAGTTTTAATGCTATAGATGTAAGTGACAAATTTTATTATAGATTGGACTACTCTACAAGACTGTCTTGGTTTTTAGCCCACAAGATGAGCTATGAATCAAATTTTTTAGCAAGCTTAAGGCCATTAGAAAGCTAAGTGATGGACCTATAACTCATATGAAGAGGCCCACTTCTAATAATGCCTCCTTCCAACCCTAATCAGTAACTCAAGTAGAGTAGTGAGCTCATATAAAAGCTTAGCTAAGCCTACTTACAATTCATTCTTTACATTAATTTCATTTTTCTTTATTTTTGTGAAGAAGGAGAGATCTTCTAGGGCAAGATCACCATCCCCTTTTACATATTCTTTTCTCTTTTATTTTTACATTAATGTGTAGCTAAACTTCCATTTTAATCTAGGGAAAATTCTACATCAATTCTCTTTGATTGTAAGACTTGCTTTCATTATTAATTTTTTCCCAATTTGATTCTCTTACTTCTCTATTTTAATGCTAATAATTTCCTTGAATGATTAATTAAGATGACCAGTTAATTAATTGATCGTTGTGATTTACTGCTAGCAAAATTTCTATAAACAATATTATTGTTTATGACTATTTGGTTTGAGTAGCAACATGGTTTTTTTATTATGAGCTAGTGCAGGTCAGTTATCCTAGAGAATTAGGGGTAGTTAATTGATTTACTATTGGGGTAAATTAGTAAATTAGTCTTGGTATTTTTATATCTTAATGCTATTGGTGAATTGGTTAAGGTGTTGGACTTCAGTTGATTCAACAATAAAGATTAATCGAGTGTTGGGCTTGTTTAGCCAATTTAAAAAGAAATTAGCAAGAATTAATTAGGTGTTAGGCTTAAATAGCTTCTTGACTAAGTAGTGAAAAAAGGGAATGAAATGTTTGTGTCAATGATCAGTAAATTGATTACAAGAATTCCTTGGATTGAAGTGTTTATCCTTAGATTTCCCCTTTTCCTTTGCTTCCATTTGCTCATGTTATTACTATTTCTTTAATTTCTATTTCAATTAGTTAATCACCAAACCCCCTCCATTTTCTACTATTAATAAACTGAAATTAATCACTAGTCTCTATGGTTTAACCTAAACTTACTAGTACTATAAGCTCAAGTAGTTTAGTATTATCTTTGTCGATCTCAACAACCATCAACTAACCATATGTCCTAGGAAGGATTGTAGTATGTCATTCACTACATAATTTTTTTAATCACATGGTCGATTTGGACCAATCTAATGTGATCTCCCACGGAAATGCCCATGGATCTATCTCCAATTCAGCACAATTTAGCATCAAAATTGAAATTGAAAAGAATGATATTCATGCCACACTTTAGAGAGATAGAAAGAGAGTGATAAGTGATAAAATTGATGCCACAAAGAGCAAGCTCTTTGATAAGTCTTAAGTTCTAGCAAGAACCCTAGAAGAACACTCTCTCAAGAAGAAATGCTTCTATTTCATAAATTCATCAAATCTCCATAGTACAGGAAACATGCTTTCCTTTATAGCAATTAGACACAAGAATGGGCTAGGTTAAAGTCCCACATAAGCCTAACAAAAAAAAATAATGCAGGCCAGCCAAATAAATAAACAAGTCTAGCCCAAAAATAAGGCCAAAACACCAACGAGCAAAAATAACCCAAAAGCCTCTCTAAAGTGGCATGAAATAATCCACAAATAAAGCTATGATAATTATCTTAAATTAGCCACCAAAATAAAGAAATAAAGGGGATCAAACAGCCCTAAAATGATGCCAAAAAGGTCTCAAAGGTAGCCCATGAAAATAATACAAAATAGTCTGCTTCATACCCAAATGTAACATGGCAAAACAGCCTCATCTTCAGCCCATCCAAGTGGGTAAGACTAGCATCCCAACTAACACAAGTTAGCCCCAATTTGGCCATATAATGGACATCCTAAATAGAACCCAAATATCCCAACATTCAGCCATATGTGATGCCAAGACAGGTTGTCACAATGCTGCCAACTTGGACTCCAAGTGAAGCCCATGTAGGACTCTAGTTACTGCTATATTGGATACTTAGTGGAGCAAGGATGTGGCAACATTAGATAACATGGCCTTTAAATAGCCCCTTTACCCTCCTTGCCTTAGCTCTTTGTTAAGTGTCCCCTTAGTAGATGCAAAATCTCTTAGTGAGTTTTAGCTTGGTCTCCTACATTCACATCACTCCTTCCCTCTTCAAAATGATTCAACCTCGAATCAAAACCTACATCAAAAGGAGAAAGGTTAGGAACATTAAAATTGGCACCAATATTGGAGTCACTGAGTTCAAACACTTTGTTGGCTTATTATGCATATTGTCTACTCCTTTTAATTGTAGCAAGCCATAGGGTATGTTCTTAGAGAACATTTTGTCATAGTCTTACAAAACTGACTCAAAAACACTAGGTAAACACATGAGTTTCATGGTTAAAATTCAAATAGGCTCTTTGCAAGCAAGACCAAGCATAGGCCCATGGGTATAAGATGTTTGCCTCACCCCACTAGTCTTGACAAATGCATTCCACTTTCTTTTTCGCTTGTCTTGCATTTTCTTTCCACTCATTTTTAACACTCTTTCTTTCTTTTTCTCCACTATTGCTTTCTTTTTCTTCACTCATCTTTTCCTTATTTTTTTCTTTTTTCAATTGATCTTCCAAGATATGTTTAGGGTGAGGGGTACAAGAGTAAAGGACTAGTTATAAAGCTATACCAATTTAGGAAACCATCATGGATGACATGCCGGTCAAATTGCCACAGTCTACCAAGTAGTAAATGGGCAGCTTGTATGATAACAAAAAAATCACACAACATTTCATCTTGATATCATCCAATGGAAAAGGCCACAATTATTTGTTTTGTCGCCTTTACCTCCCCACTTTCATTCCACCATTGAAGCTTATAAGGAGTGGGATGGTCTAAGGTAGGCAAAGCTAGTTTTCCCATCATGATTGTACTAGTAACATTAGCACAACTTCCCCCATCAATAATTACATTGCAAACCTTTCCTTTTACTTAGCATCTAGTGTGGAAAATGTTTTCCTGTTGCTCTTCACTTCCCTCCTTAGCTTGAACATGCAAAGCTCTTTTCACAGCTAGTGCCTTTCCTACAACCGCCACCTCTTATAATTCATTACTCTCTTCATTACTTGAATTGGACTTTTCTTCCTCCTTCTCATGTTCACTAGCCTACTCAACCTCCCCATTGCCCTTCAATATCATGACACTTTTATTAGGACACTCAAAGGCGTAGTGGTCATGACCCAGGCACCTAAAGCACTTGATGTTTCTTTACTTTTGTGATACCTCTAACTTGCCTTTGCCTCTTGAATCTTCCACTTTGGCTTTTGAGGAAGTTTTAGCTATGGGCCTTTTATAAGCCTTGAAATCTTTTTGCTGTTGTTTCTTGTCCCAATTCATTTCCCAAGATGAACTTGATTGATGAGCAAACTTGGAAGAAGTCCTTCTCTTGATTTATCTTTCTACCTTCATGGCCAAATGTACCATATCCTTAAGTTCCACATAGTGTTGTAGCTAAACTACATTAGCAATGTCTCAATTTAGACCATGGAGGAATTGAGCCATAGTGACCTCCCTATCCTTCTCCACATTTGCCCTTATCATTGCCACTTGCATCTTTTTGTGATAGTCTTCAACACTCTTGGAACCTTCATTAAGACTTTGAAGATTTTTGTACAATTCTCTATAATAGTGTGAAGGGACAAATATTTTCCTTATAATTGTCTTCAATTCTTCCTAAGTAGACATAGCTCTTTCAAGATTCCTTCTTCTACTTTGCACAACTTGATCCCACCAAATAATAGCATAATCCGTGAATTCCACAACTGCTAGCTTCACTTTCTTCTTTTCCAAATAGTTGTAACACTTAAAGATTAATTCAACTTTCTTTTCCCCATTCAAGGTAGGCTTCTAGATCATTTTTTTCCATGAAAAGGTGGAATTATCATTTTAATATTGTATAGGCTTTAATCCACCCTTTCTTTTCTTGGTCTTTCATGTCTTCTTCCTGCATGGCCTTTATCTCTTCTCCTCTCACTTCTCTTAATTTCATAGGATGGAGTGGACAACTCCTCTTCTTCTCTTTCATCTCTCCAATCCTCCTCATTGTTTCCATGTTGGTCATTTGTTCTTCTAGCTCTTCTCTATAAGAATGTCTATTATTTTCCACATTTGTGATTTTATCACCAAGGCCATCAATCTTTATATTTACTCTCTCAAACTATTGTTGCATTGCTTTTAGAGTGGACATGACTTCATTGAATTGTGATCCACTACCTTGTATCTTTTGAGATAAATAAAATTCTGCAAAACAAAAGTTAGGACAATATAGACCTCACTAACTCATACACCTCACAAGTGTTTAGATCACTCCACTCATATTATGCTTATAACACACTTGCCTTTTGCCATTCTAGTCCTCCTTTTAAAGTCCTATAAGAACTAAAGTGACAAACCTTGGAGTTTACAAAATGTAGTACTCAACATCACACAACAATCAAATACTAAAATATGGCTTGAATAAATAGGAATAGAGAGTAAGGAATGAACAAATGAACACAAGAAAAATGGACTATAATTGTAACAAGTTTTGGCCAACAGGGAAGTTTCAATGCAAAACCTAAAAAATGCAGGGGAATTCAACAAGTTGCAAAGGAAATTATCAAGTAACTACACTTAAACTAGATTTCTAAGCCAGCATATTGATCATGCAATCCAACAAACATATTTAATTTCATTACAAAGGAAACTAAATTAAAATAACTAATTAGTTTGGCTAGAACCAAGCTCAAAAAGTTGTAGAATTTTTATGTAGTCCCAATTATTGTGGTAGCACTTGTTCTTTTTCTCTTTGCTCATTGTTTTTGCTTTTTCTTTGCTCTTTTGTACTTTTCTTTCTTTTGATTTTTTTTTCGGTTTTTGGTTCCTTACACTTTTCTTTTCTTTTATTTTTCTCAACACTTTCTTTTGCTGTCTAGAATTTTTTCATTTCCAACACTTGCAAACAAATTTTGAGTAGCCAAAAGACAATTATATTCCATCATAATTGGATTAACACAATTTCTAAAGGATGTAGTCAAATTGAAGATTCTTTTGGCACAAAATAAAATAAAAAATGAAGCTAGGACAACAACAAAAATTTCAGAGAAATTTAGCAAGGCTTTCGACTACCCAATAGAGCAAAATGGACAGCCAAAAAAACTTGATGCAATTAAAAGGGAAATGGAACCTCACCAAAATGACGTGTAATTCAATCCCACACTAATGGACACACAAGGACACAACAAATGGCACTTATACAAATTAACAAACATTTGAAATGCAACAAGGAAAGCTTTGAAAATTCTACAAAATTTTCAATAGAGCCTTAAACAAACAAACAAGGAAATGACGTAGAAATAGAGAAAAATGAGCAAAAATATTTTAATCACATAAAGCTAAGATCAAACACTTAGTGTGCACAAAGAAATCACAATTCTTTTTGCAAAATTATAGTAGAAATTGACACAAAATTGAAGCAAGATTAGGATGCAATTCAATGCCAATTTGGGACAAAAATTTTCAACACTCAAATGATCACAATTGGATTTCAATTTGACAAAATTGGAATCAACCAAAAATAAGGCAAAAACTATTAGCCTAGGTTAATCTAGCTACATATTTTCCTTAGTTTTAATGTTGAAAAACAATTTTATCTAACAATACATTTTAGTGTTTTTGATTTGTTTTGCAAGTTCAAAGGTGATTTAAGAGATCCAAGAATAGTTTTAGGACTTATTTTCATTTTGATAGGATCTTTTGTAAATGAATTCAAATGAGATTTGATTCAAGTTTTTAATAATGAGGTAGGTTCAAACCACTTGAAGGAAACAAAGTGTTTAAATGATCTATCACAAGCATAGATTTTATAAAATTAATTTTCACCTTATGAATTGACTCACTAAAGAACTTGTGAAAATCATATTAGAATCGATTCATCAATCAATTCATAAAGTAAGGTTTTAATTTTTACTAAAGGTTAGGAATTTTGCCTAAATTGATTCAGTAATTGATTCAAGATCTAATCATACTATATTGAGATTCAGTGACCAAACTGATTCATTAGTTGTAACCACTTTGAATCTATTCATGAATCGATTCACCAACTGAAAGTTAGTTATTCTGTTACAATCAATTACAGCAATTATAAAAGCCTAATTGCTTTTAGTTTTCAACAATTTTTTCATAGTTTTCTTCATCTTTCAAGTGTGAAAATCTCTGAGGAAAGTGCTAAATAAGATTTCTCTCCACCTTACAAAATTTCCAAGATCTAATTAAGAGATTTTGGATCAAAGCTCTATTGAATTCATCCTAGTTGTTTGTGATTTCATCTCAAACATACAGTATTGTATTTCTCAATCTTTGTCATCTTTATTTTTCTATTTGAGATTTCTAGGGGTTTAGAAATCTTGCCTAGGTTAGCAAGAGCCTATTCTAAGTCTTATGTTTGTTCTTAAGTTAGCAAGAAGTCTGTGTAATTTCTTGGGTTTTTGTTTCTAAACTGGCCTTTCAAGAGCCCTTTTTCAATCTTGATTATTTCTTAATTGAGGAAAGATCTAGTGGAGTAAACTTGAATTGTGATTTCAATTCAAGTTAAACCATTTTAAAAATTCATATCTTTAATTTCTTTTTCTGCTCTTATATCTAAAATCTTGCTACACAACTATTATTTCTACCATCTCCACATTCATTGATTATTTGTCTAATGCACCTCTCAATAAAAGGAAATAAATCATTAAATTGTTAAAGAGATAAGAAGAATTCATATTAGAGAAAGGTGTATGTACATTCCCCTAAAGGAATAAGGGTAATATCCATGTTTTTCTGCATTTTATATCTTTTACTGGGACCATCATAAACGAAATTGAAAGGGCAAAAAATTGGAAACATAAACAAAAATAAAATGAAGAGATATCACCTAAATTATAAGAGCTAAAGCTCTGATACCAAACTCATGTGATCTTCCTTCAAGATACCTATGCATGTATCTCCAATTCAGCACCAAAATTGAAAAGAAAAAAGAATGATATTCACACCACACTCTAGAAAGGTAAAAAGAGAGTGATAAGTGATAAAAATTGATTCCATAAAGAGCAAGCTCTTTCATAAATCTCAAGTTCTAGCAAGAAACCTAAGATCTCTTAAGAAGAAACACTTCTATTTCATAAATTTGTTAAATCTCCATAATGAGGGAAACATGCCTTCCCTTGTAACAATTAGACACAAGAATGGGTTGGATTAAAGTCCCACACAAGTGTAACTAAAAAAAATCATACAAGCTAGCCAAACAAATAAACAAGTCTAGCCCAAAAGTAAGGCCAAAACACCAGCCAACAAAAGTAATCCAAAAGCCTCTCCAAAGTGGCCTAAAATAGCCTACATATCAAGCTATGATAATTGTCTTAAATAAGCCACCAAAATAAAGAAATAAAATGGATCAAATAGCCCCAAAATAATGTCAAAAAGGTTTCAAAGGTAACCCATAAAAATAATACAAAATAGTCCATTTCATGCCCAAATGTAACATGACAAAATAGCTTCATCTTCAGTTCATCCACATGGCCAAGGCTAGCGTACCAACTAGCACAAGTCAGCCTCAATTTGGCCATATAATGGACATCCCAAACATCACCAAAATATCCCAACATTTAGCCATATGTGATGCCAAGATGGGTTGTCACAATGCTGCCAACTTGGATGCCAAGTGAAGCCTATGTAGGACACTAGTTGTTGTTATATTGGATGCTTGGTAGAGTAAGGATGTCACAATATTTGATGACATGGTCTTAAATAGCCTCTTCATTCTACTTGCCTTGGCTCTTTGTCGAGTGTCTCCTTGCTAGATGCAAAACCTCTTAGTGAGGCTTCTCTTGGTCTTCTATGTTCACTGCATGATTGTTATCAATCACATGGTTGTTTTGGACCAATCTTTCTACCACCCCAATCTTTAACACATAAGTTACAACAAATGATCCTTTGACCATGTTGCAGTTGAATAGTCCTTAAGATACCTAGTATCTCAATATAACTATGCCCCTTTATGTAACTCTGACAAATGCAGAATCATCTCAAAGGGTGTCATATTTTCATGCTACTTCTAAAGCTTAGGAGACATTGAAGCCAACATTACACATGTTGCTTGTTTAGCATCTTCCTGATGTTTCAAGTAAGCATCAAAATCAACACTTGAACCTTCGGACTAGGAGGGTCTTTCTCAAGGATGTAGGCTATCTTTTCTTATTGCAATCTTTAAGTTTTGTAAGCAATATATGTAATTTGGCTCGATTAGTTTATCATCAGTCAGTATGCTTCTTAAAGAGATGCTATTCATGATTTTAACAACCTTTAATAAGAATATAGTAGGTTAATATCTAAGCATATTATTTATTTTATATGGACTTTAATAAAATGAACTCCCACTATTCTCTTCAATTCTAATCGCCCTCTGTCTTAGAATTAAATTATCATATTGGATGATAATCATAGTAGGCTAGGATCCCAGTCTAATTTACTTGAACTTGATAAAAGCCAAGGAATCCAAATAAATTAGACTAGGTAGATAACTTAACTTATCAATTATATCTCCATGTAACTCCTAATCATTAGGTTGACAACTCCTTGTTATTTATTATCCATCACATCAAATATTATTAAAAACTCCTTGTTTATAACATTAAAAGTGAAACCTAATTATGCTCAAATATTGTACAATTATGATGGAGGCCATCTAAGCAATACATGTTTTCCAAGTTGAAATCATCAAATAAGAAAATCATACATATTGCAATAATGATAATATGAAAGATGTATCATAACATTGACGAAGGCTAACAAATTATCACAAAATGGATCTCTAGTTATCATTATTTTGATGGGTAGCATTCAACCATGTTCTTAACATGTAACTTAAATTAGTAAGGGATATATCCTATTCATATCATGAATAAATCCTAAGCAGGCATATGTTTACTAGTCTATGATATACATACATCACCATTTATATCATATATATAAATCATATGTGTGCATAACATATATAGGAAGATTATGGACCAATTCAAATTATTCCCTTAAGCCATGAAGGGGAAGAACCTTCATATGATACAACTTTTGCCATGGATCTTGCACTTGGACGCTTCTTCTTCAAAAGAAAAATAAAATTCCCAAACTTTTATCCTATATAACTAATTACATCTTATAAAGGAAACCTTGAGTTACATTTAAGAGGAGCGAGATGATAAAAGAATTTCACATTTAAAAGTAGAGAGAAAGGCAGCACATGCCATATTTAATAAAAATACCCAAAAATAGAATATACATTATATTCATAAAAACCTTTGGTCTGAATCATGCTTCCTTGCATTCAAGTATACATGACGCATGTAAGACAAGAAAGCATAGAACATTAACTATTTGATTCAAATTATAGTCATGCATGTCTTAAATTATTTGATTAACATTTAATTTAAATAAGTTGACTAATTTGATTTCATCATCAAACATCACAATCAATCTATTTTGGAAATTAATCTTGATTAATTCCAAAATCAATCAATTAGTCAATTCCATGATACTTTCCAAAACTTTGGAATTAAGTAAATAAAATAAAATAAAAAAGTTTCCAAAATTATTTCTGATCAATTTGTAATCATATTCAAATTAAATTCAAAGTTAAGGAGTTTACATAATCATATAAACATAATTTAAGCAAATTTTTTAAAAATTGGTTATGATTGCAATTAATTTCCTAAATTGTATTTGTGTGATTGATTCATGAGACTGATTGATTGTAATCACAATCTATCAAGGGGCTAATGGGCTGTCATCATAACTAATCAAGGTGGTCAAAACCACCATCCATGGTGGCTAGAAAAACTAACTAACATGTTTCAGCCAGCTTGCTATCCTCAATGGGTAACAATTGGTCTAAGTAGCAAGCTTGCCATTTTACCCGCAAGCTACTATGATGGCTAGCCAATTCTTCTCCAGTGTATTTTTTATTCAAAGTGTAGATCCAATTGACATTAGTTTGTGAAAAACTTTTTGTAGAACAATTCTACACTTTGAATGAAAAACTTTGATCATATGGAACCAAATTACAACATTCTGGTAATCTCCATTATTACCATAACAATCAAATCCTCAATAATGAAATAATAAAAAAAACATGGGCTTTGATACCATTATTGGGAAAAATTAGATTGAAGCATATCACATATGCTGATCATATGCATCAAGTATGCGTAACAAAAATTTTAAAATTTTTCTAATCCTGGATCATGTTGTTTACAAATTAATTCATAGATAAGGTAAAATTTAAATCAACAATTTAAATAATACATTCTCAAGAGTTGTTCTTAGAACCCTCAGTCAAATCTCAATTTGATCTTCAAGCAATTCCACGAACTCTCTAACCAGCCCCATGATCAAGTCTATCAGATTCCCTTTAGCAAATCCTTTAGATTTGATTTCTAACATTAACGGTGATCCAAAGGAACCAATTTGATCCATAGCTTCTACCAACTTCACATAATAGGTGGAATAGAAAAAATCAACCACTTAACAAAAGAGGTACTATCTCTCAAAGGAATCACCAATTCACCAAGGCAGGGTTGTGTTTGAAAGCAAAGAGGAGATAAGAAGTGAGATCACACAAAGATAGTTGGAGCACAATAATGTTCTAGTGATAAATTGATGTATCTTTTTAGTTTAGCTTTTCTCCTATTTAAATAAAAGAGTTTGGAGCACAAGTAGGAGCAAGAAAGCAACATGAGTGGTGCACAAGCTAGGACTGGCTCTTGCTTGTGTTGTCCACCCACTTAGTGGATAGGCTACATGACTAGTACAACCCTTTTTGGCCTAAAAAGTCCACACTTTTTAACCTAATGCTTCCTCTTTTGTGCCTAACAAGATCAAATACTTTTTTATGAATCCAAACTCATAAACTTCTTATGAAATCATGCTCTAATTGTTTTAATTAATTTAAAATAATTTTTAAGTGAGGAACCATTCCTCACCTCAAGATCTCCTTAAGTGTTAATACAAATGTTCTACAATATTTAAATATTGACAATGGAAATTTACCAATATTTGGTAATTGTAATCTCCATTAGAATTATTAAATCCTTGATTAACACTTGTAATCATCTTAGAACATTTAATTAATCATTTCAAAATTCCAAAATGTTCTCCTAATTGAACTCTTGAATTCATGATATTTTGGATTCTAACTTTTCTTTTTACTTTAGATCAAACCCATTAGGTTTTCATGCATGTTGGCAATAAATTCATTTATAAGATTCTATAAGCTCAATTTAATCAAAACTCCTTTTAATACAAATAAAATTTCTCCAAATTGTTCAAACATATTCATAGATCAGGATTGGCTTCTAACAAAACATCATGACCACCTAAATGCCAGAAATAGATTTGTGTAATCAAAACCTTTCATGACAAGGTGTTACTTGTAATTCAATTCCTTCATCTCTTGATATTCAAATTGGACTTAGGATATGGTCTAAGTGTCAACTTTGTAAACATCCAATCTAGGGTGTATGTTTGACCATGTGCTATCTCACAATTGATCAAACATAAAACTTTTATGTATCATTATTAGATTATGCATAAAACTCCTTTTATGTATCATTAATACATAGGCTTATGATTTTGATCATAACACAAATGTCATAACATCTTTATAATATCTTTCCTTTTAGAAAGGAGGATGAATTCCATCTTAATTAATCACTATCATCATGTACTTTATGGCGTACCCAAAATTATTCATATTAACTCTTTAAGAGTGAAAGCCTAAGATAAAATTAAAGTACACAACTCCATACATAAGAAACTATGTTGATCTCAAGTCTAAGGATCACTTATATCACCTTTCATATGAGAACTCTATTGACATATGGTAACAATCCATATGGTTTCTTATGGTGGGTCAAACCAATCATATGTTCTATAGCATATACATAAATGTTTGTCCATATACTCCATATCAAACATTGTATGAGATCATTATATTCTTCCATAAGAATGTGGCATAACATATGCTAGTTTACTAATGAATAATTGATATCCTGCTTTTTCAATTATTTCATAATCAAGGATATTTATAAATTATAATTATATGTATAAATCATCTCATAATTACAATCCCCATTATAATTTTTTTATACATAAATATATTTCAAGGACTTTATCCAAGATAGTATACATATATCAAGCATATATTTACTTAAAACTAAATTGAAAAGAGACCACAACATCAAGTTTTATTAAATGAGCTAAAATATGTAGTATCTATACTATTACAACCAATTGTCTCTAAGGCATCTTTATGTAAACAGACTGCATCCCAAGAAGGGGTTAACTAGTTAGTAAAGACACAACAAGTCAACTAGCTGAGCACAATGTGGTCAATCGGCTACTTTTTTGTGCCTATATAAGAAGCAACCCTGATGACATTTTCCACAACCCTCATTTGCAATTGAGTAGCTCCTAGAGAGTGTTGATTAGCATAAAGGAGTTCTAGTTTGCACTCTTCAGGGGTGTGAACCTATGGTAAGGATTTTTGGCCTAAAAAGGTCAAATTCTCTTCTTGGCTTCTTTTTCTCCTTAAGTTTTGATTTCTCTTTGATTGTTGCAATTTTTCCAATTATCAAGGGTTTTTATTAAAACTAAGGACTCCAAGAGTAGGTTTAGAAGATTTCTCTCATACTAAGTGAGTGGAATTATACCCTTTTGGCTCCCTTTTCATATAAAGTATGTATTTTTGAAAATTACCTAAGGTATTTTGAGTATTGGAATAGGGAATGTGGCTAAGGAATTAAACTATTAGAATTAGGCATAAATTGAAAAAAGTAAGAGTTATGAATTGTTATGAGACTTGAGTAGGTCATGAGATCATGGACTAAAACAAAAATAAATCTAGAATATAAGATTTGACAAATTCAGGCTTAAGCCAAAATGTAAATGGGAAGATAGATTTAGGTAGAACATAAGAAATTGATTTTCTATGTAATTATATGATTGATTGATTGATTTATATATGAAATGAGTTATAGCAAGGGAATGTAAAAATGGTACAAGTTGTGATTAATCAAAAAGTCATAATTGTGCATATGCATATGAACATAAATATTATGAACTCATAAAATGTTATAAAAAGTTCTATTTTATGATTCAGAAAATTATGATTTATGAATTTCTAATTTTATTTCCTCAAAAAATGCTTATTAAGATTTCTTATGTTTATGAAAATTATAAAAATTGTTATTCTTCTAAAACAAGAAAATTATTATTTTAAGGTATTATATATTTATTATTACTACTCTATGTTTTTTTTAAGTAAATAACATTTTTCAAAAAGATACATGTTTATTCTTTTATGGCTAATGAGAATTTCTTCCAATAAAAATATTTCTAAAATTTAATCACTGCATCATCTAGGAAGCATTATGAACGATTAGTAATAAAGATAATGCATATGAGGTAGACACAAGATTAGTCATGGATAGGTAAGAATACATAGTATATGATGAAAGATAAGAATGTCAAGAGATGTAAGTCAGTAAGTAAGCAAGTAAGTAAGTAAGAAAGTATGTATGTATGTATACGTGTGTGTGTGTGTGTGTGTGTGTGCGTGCACATTGACAAGGGATATTGGTGAAACTACGTTCACTAGTAGATGTATATGATCACCCATACGACAGGAGGCTATGGGATATGTTAGCCTAGTCAGCTAGACTATATTTTGTTTTGTTGATGAAAATAATTTTGATCATATCATATTATGTTTATGAGCTTTAATTGTTTGTTGAGTATGTGCAGGTTCAAAGTTCATCAAA
>JANHAO010001647.1:0-31930 GCA_026873985.1 Saraca asoca
GTTATTGAGTATTGCATTTTTCGATACTTGATTTTCTTATGAAATATTAATTTTCTAAGTTTACTTTAAGATAAAGGTAATTAAATGGGTAAGCAGGATTTTCTGACTGTAAACGGTATCAGATTTGATTTAGACATGGTAAATGGTTTTTAAGGGGATTGTTTACTCACTGAATTTCCTAGAAACTCACTCTTTTCTTTTTCCTAATTTTTTTTAGAGTTAGAAGTCTCTCTTGCCTTCTCGTTCCATAGACCATCTTTTGCAGAGGTTAAAAGGTATGGAAATGGTGATGTGGCTTGGCAATTGGATAGGGATACATATTGCATTGTGTTTATGATTGAGTCCTAGATGCCTAGTAGGTTGCTGTTATCTAGCCTGGGCCACTAGTTGTTTCTATATGTGATTGTTTGTGTTGTTTGTTATGAAGGCCTTGGGCTTGGGTGTCCAGATTATAGGAGAGATTTTGTTGAATTTTTGGCAGAAATAGATGTCTATTCATGAGTCAGTATGCATAGTCAAGTTTGTAGGAGATTTCCTAAGGGTGGCTTTCTACGTCGGTTACGTGCCTAGGGTTGGGGCGTGATAAGGAATCATAATTTTATGACATTCATTGATTCTATGATAAAAATTTGACTAGCTAAATTGATGTAATTCAAATTTAATAAATTTGATAAAAGTTGACATATTAAAAATGGCATACAATATTAGTTATTGAAATGATAAGTAGATAATAATTAATAAAAATAGGTATAATATTTGACGAGAAAAAAATTTACTAGGAAACTAATAAATATTCCAAGATCATATTAGTAGCTTCCCTTATATATTATATCCCCAAATTTGTTTTAGATTTGTGAAATATTTTTAAATTTTAAGTCCTAAATATTAATTGTGTTAAAATGATTTCTTTTTTTGCATGATTGTTGTCTTAAATATCTCTAAAATATTATCACATAACTATTTTGATTGCCCAAACTGTGAATGTTACTAATTATTATTATATGAGTCATCCCAAACTTTTGGTGTTTTTTATTTGTAAGTTGGTAGCTTTCTTTTTTACTACACAAAAGAGCTCAAAAGGCTTCTTTTGTGTTTTTTTTACTTGCTTCTTCAGTTGAAATTTTTTTTCTCTCTTTTGTAGTTTCTTCCCTTTCCTTTCTAGTTAAAAAGGCTTTCTCTCTGGTAAAATGATGTTTCTCTTACAAAACATTTTTACATCTTTACAAGAGAGATAAAGAAAGGAAAGAAATTAAAACATTTTAAAGAGCATGTAATAAAATATGGTCCTATGGACACATATGAGAAAATATAATGAAAATAGACTGTCCAAGAGATGCATTTCTAGCATTTTTTTCTTTGTTAAAGCACTAAAGAAAGAAGTAAGAAGCCTGATATAATCTTTTTGAATATATTCTCATCACCATGTTCTTTCATTGCATGTTTGGTATTATTTTTGGAAGAATTACAATTGAATGTTTGTTCTTTTATTTAAATTGATAAGTTCAATATTTTTGTTTACGCCTGTACATATATTTATGATTATATGTTTGTTCTTTTGTTGTGATTTTTCTTGAATGATTATGTTCTTTCATCTTTGTTGTTGATTTGCATTTTGTTATTTATATTAAAAATTGATTAAGGACATGTTTTTTCCTAGCTTTAAAAATTTGTATAATTTCTCATATGCAGGTAAAGTTATGCATTATCTATTGCTTTGCAACTGCAGATTCGTTGAAATGCTGATAAGGATAGTTTCTTTCTCAGAACTCAAGTTTGATTATCTGATTTCAAAGATTCAAGCTAGGGTTATCAAACTTTATGCTGTACTAGGCAAAGATGCACCAAATCAGATGAAATGCATTAAGATACACCTACTTTATAATAGGTAAGACTCATAAAAATCATATTTTTGGATTATTTAATTTGCTTGGCAAAGTTGATAATTTTTAGTCATGCGCTAATTTGTTTTTTTAATAAAATTTCCTTTTCTACAATGAATTATAACATCGAAATAATATTGATCATTTGCTTTTAAAAATAAAAATATTTGATTTTCATGTATTTTTACTTTTCAAAATTATTCATTCATTCCACTTTGTTTAAAATTACTTTTGTTTTGTTTATCTTATTTTTAATTTACACTTCAATCATTCCTTTTTTTTTTTTTAAGAAAACAATTATATGAACTACTAGGACTTTGACCCTTCTTTTGAAGGTACATAGGCCCTACTTTTGTATGAGAAGCCCATTTTTGTAAATATTTTTTATTTCTTAATTAAATATTTTTTTAAGTCCATTCTCTCAAATCCCATATTAATAGTTCTAACCACTCAATGAGTCTCTTTTCTCTTTACTTCTGATAGAGTAATGGGTGAATATCATTAGGACATTTAAAACTTAACTTTGCATTATTGGGTGTGAGAGAAAGATATTGAAGTAATCTATTTGAATTGTGGTACCTTGACATCAGAGTATGCTCAAATTTGAAATGCCTATACAAATCAATGGGGAATCTTAAAAATTTAAAGCAAATGTGCATATATGATTCCCCCTCCCCAATTAGTTGAAAGATGCAAAAGGGAAGAAGGTGAGGATTTGCTAAAAATTGCTCAAATCCCACTTGTTGATATTAATAAGTTAATTAAAGCTAGTGCAATGGGCATACCTTGAATTCAAAATCAATACTCCATACTCTAGGGTATAAAAGTTCAAAAAATATATATTATTTCCCTTCTTATATTATAATTATTTTTATTAGTTACAATGTTTTAATTATTATTATATGCATAAGACAAGAGATGCAAGCAGCAAGAATGGATAAGGACATGGCTCAGTTCCCTAAGTCTATTATTTCCTTTCTTGAATCTATTCTATATATTTATAGTATTTTCCTTTTTCCTTTTTTTTAATAAAATAAATCTAATAAACATTTTTTAACTACTATAAATTTCACTTAAGACTTTGTGATATTGAAACAAAGTTTTTTAGGTGACAAATTAATTAATTTTTTGATTTTGTAATGTATTAGTAACTTTTATTTTTCAAAGTCTTGCAGTAGTTGTGTAGTTATTTGCTGCTTGAAGGCCACTTGGAAGATGCTGTTGAATTATACTTTTCTTATCTACTACTCCTTTTTAACTATATGCATCATAATTTAAGTCCAACCTACCTTATTTATATGAAAATAATTTGACTAAAATTATGTCATGATACAAAAGTGAAAAATCCATTCTCACACAGAAAAAATTGCAATTTGGAGATTTGTTTTATTAGCATGAGATGATAAGATGGCCTCAAACATGCAATTATTAAGTACATAAAATTCCAAAATAGAATTTATGAAAACTAGTCCAAAAAATTAAAAGATAAAAATGAAACAGGTTAAATTTTAAGACAATACCTTTTATAAGCAATAGGTCATGCACACATTGGCATAGAAATTAGTAGTAATGACTACAATGGAGCCCATTAACCACCACATTTGGTCATTTATACACTTAATCTTGAAACAAGTTTAAAAAACCCTTTATAGCATCTAACTCAAGTTTTGCTCTTCCAATTCTTATTGTAAATGAAATGACTTTCTGAATAATTGCAAATTGGTCCCCTCTGTTACTAACTAGGGGGTGTATGTCTTTCTAGGTCAATTGGGGACATGGGGTGGGGGAGTTCATTATTCCAATACCATATGTCAAACAAGTGAAAGTATATTTTGCTACCAAATTGATCACTTTTATTTTACAAAATATACAAAATGAAATGAAAGCCTATGGAAATGCTAGGCATGTCACCAAGAAAAAAATAAAAATATTACTCACTTTTATATTCTCCATTGATTGCATCTATCAAATAATGGTGGGAGGCTTATTATTGCTTTTGATGGCATATGGGTGGCTCTTTCCCAAAATATTGCAACAAAACCATGTCATGGTTTGCTTGCTGAACTTGTTGCTGGGCAGCTTGTGATGGTATAATTCATGAATAATTCTCAATGATAATTCTATTCAAATCCCAAGATCACATGCCTTGTGGCTCTTGATTTAAGTTTAGCTCTATGCAAAACATATTAGACATTGCCTTTCATTTATGCTTAAATCTGTTCGTATACTTGATGATATTTAGGAAGGCATTAAGGACAAGAGGCCTAAAAGATGACACGTTTGCATAGTAGTTGACATAATTTCACCTAATAATAAATTGCCACTTCCTTTAAAAAGTAGGACAAGTTGAGAGCTTTACTATCCAAGAAGATGTCTCATAGTTCTTTTAGTAAACTAGTATAAAAGCTTTTAACTATTGATAAATTTGAGGAACTATTTGAAGAAGGATTGACAATGCTTGTTGAAAGGTAATATTTAAATTCAATATTTTTTATGTTTTCAAGTATTTGAGAATTACATTACAATTCTCCGCATATTGGTTTGTTCTTTAAAATTCTCCTTGTACTTCTCACATAAGAGGAAATGAGAGAATGGGAAGAGGTGGGGGATGTACTAAATTATCTAAAGAGCTAACTAATACTATTTATGATCTAATGAATGGAGGGAATATTAAGTTTTGGTGTCATTACTTGGTATATAATAAGATCAAGTTGCATGACGCCTGATATCTAATATTTTTTGGAACATCTTGATTCTTTATATCCTAATATGTGCTATATTTTGTATTTTCTTCTTTGCTTTGGTGCTATGAGATTTAATGGTGCTATTGGGTTGTGGCATACATCTAGAGGGTGGGCGGAATGTATCATTGTCACATCCCTAGATATGGGAACATAACCAGTTCCAATCATCCTAGTAATAATCTGATAACCTTTAGGCTTCCATACTTTTTGATAAACATTTTTAAAGATCATTAGAATCAAAAGTTTGAAAATTAGAATATATATTTTTCAAATAATCAAGCATTGCATAAAAAACATTGTGTGCATTTTTGGAATTAAGATGAAATGTTCCTTTAAAATGTCATAAAAAACAACATTAAAAACTAAACATACATCTCATTTTACGTTGGCCTATCTAAGCAACATCCTCACCACTAAAAACATATGAAATCTACATACCTACTAATTGGTATAATAGGACATATGAAGTCTAGGCTAGTCACAATTTGATGTGTATCTATCAACTACAATAGAAAATCTATTTAATGAGTACAATCACTTAGTGAGAGAAAGCCTTCACTCTTACTTTTAGGTGAAAAAGTTTGGCCATATGTAACTAATCTAGAATATGATTTCACTTTAACTTCTATCATAACAAATATTCCACCTATTTTGATTCAACATCATATTTAACATGTACAATAACAATAAACAAAATTCAATGTTTATGCATCAACCTTTCATTTGCACATAATCACTTGACATATCATACTCTATTCTTATAATCATCAAGTATTGACAAAGGCTACCCATATGAACACATAATATAATTTATACTTATGGAAATGTAAACAAACAACTAGGACATGCAGGTTTTAAAGCTGTTCTGATACCTTCACCATAAACCTTTCATATTTATGTTCGAAAACTTCACCATATAGTCTCATTAACTATGTATGATTGTGTTTATCTTGCTATTGATAAATTCTAGCATTTCATCATACTTACCTATCCTACAAACAATCATTCGACATACATACAATAGTCATATGCACATGTATTGTTCATAAAAACATACATAAACACTTTTGAGACAAAAATTACAGCGTATGGTACTTCACCATATTCATTATTTGAGCTTTTTTGGCATCCTTATGCATTACATAGTGAAATAGTTCATTCGCTATGATGATATTTTCTAAAGCATGTCTCATAGGATGAAAACACACTAGTAAAGACATATGAAGTCATCAATAAAGTCTGATCCTTCCAACTATGATCTTAGATAGGATTTTATACAGAAAGGTACACAAGCTAATAGGTTTGAGTTGATTCATAGATTTAGGGATTTTGATAATTGGAATCAAGACCAATAAAGTCTCATTGAGGAAAAGGAACATTTTTAGATTGGAAAATTTTTTGTATAGCATCAATGATTGGGGTCTTCTTAGTATTCTAGAATTTTTGAAAAAATCCTAGATGTCGACCATAAACTCTAGAGGATTTGTTGGCCTTCTAAGAGAAAGAGCATTCTTAGTCTCCACCTTATCAAATATTCTTGTTAGAATCAAATAGGAGGCATTGGGAAGGAAGAAAGGCTAATGGTTATCTAGATAAGCATAAAGATCAAGGAAATAAAGTAACAAGAAAGATATTAACCACTATTGGCAGATCTTTAATTCAAATATGCAAAACTATAATTAAAACTTGACTTTATAGCTTCATTCATAGTTAGTCTAAAGCATCAAATTAGATAGATAAAGGGTGTTAAAAGAAGAACAAAGATTTATAAGTGATAGTGTCACCATTATTGGTGGTAGAGGATTATAGATTTACTTTGACTTATTATTGATTTTGATAGTTTCTTAAATTTGAGTTTGAGGATGATTAGAGTTGTGCAACAAGAAATAAGACTTTTAGTGGGAAAATTAAGTAACAAGTGATATTCATTTCACTAAAGGCAATGCTTTAGTGATGATATTTCACTATTGTCACTGAACCATATGGTCATAAGAATAATAATTTATAGTCACAAGTTTCATTTCTCTGTCACTATAACTATCGTGAAAAGTTAATTTTTGTACACACCAATATATTTAAGTTGGAGGAAAAATAAAAATATAACATATAGTGACAACAAAAATATAGTGACACATTTAAATTTTAGTGGCAGGTAGTTTCGTCTTGAGAGGTATTTTAATAATAAGGATTATTTTATTGTTAGTAAAAATAGAAATATGAAAAAAATAAAACCTTAGCCCATTATTGAAACAAATCATGTTGATGGAAGAATGGAATGAAACAATTAGGGCTTATGATTTGTCACATTGCATTTGTTCTTGCATTTTTCAATCTTCTTCACCCATTTGCTATATTGCATCATTACTTTATCATACCCTTCAATGAAGTAAATTTCGAATTGGTTGTTATTAGTTTAGATCAATTTTGTTTCTATTAAAGAAATGGTATCCAAGTTTTAATTTGACTCTTACAATTTTTATTGAAGGAATTTCTTAGACATTGCACTAAAATTTTATTGTAGAGAAAAGATTGTCAGTTGTTCTTTCTTACACAATGACCAATCATTAATAGGATGCTAGAATTTTCTTGTGGACTTGGATAGTTTAGAGTCCTTAATTAAAACCTAAATTACATGAATGTCAAATCAATGTTGTGACAAGCCCATATTAACTGATAATATTTTTGGGCATAAATGACACATAAACTAATAGTGATTTACTATCATGCAACTTACCACTGGGCTTTATTGTGATAGGTTAGTTTATCCTAGCAATAGGTTAGGTCCCTACTCTTATACTTAGTCTTGTAATTTTCCCATTATAATTAGAACACATTTGCTCTTAAAGGCTACTAAAGTTTGAGATAAGTGCACCTACCTAGACATCATATATATTAAAATCAATGGACTCACAACTTAATTAAGGTAAGTTTTATAATTTATAATTATTGCTATATTTCGCACATTATTTATGCTATGTAAAATGACTTGTTTCACTTAGTAACTGGTTCAAATTCTATCTCAATTCCTACAATTGGTATCAGAGCCAATTATTTCATGATGTTATATAGCTAAATCTTATGCAAATTTGAATGGAAAATTATACGTATTATATTGTTTATAAAATCACTAAAGGTTGTGACTTCTTTGTTTAAGATTAGAATCTTACAACAAAATTAATCTAAAGTTTTTTTGCATGTATGAGTTTCTAGTTATCATAGATGCATAAAACATGAATCAATATTTATGGGTTATCAAAAAAATGATCTAAGTTGTCATATATGTATTTCACAAAAATTAATTAAGGAATATGTCAATTGTCTTTTGGGTTTTATGATAAAACATGAATCAATATTTATGGGTTATCAAGAGAACGGTTTTATCAAAATTAAAACAACTTTTGGTTTAGCTCATCAAATTGATTTATGTTTCTATCATATAATAGAAGATTAGACAAAACACAAGATTCAATTTGATAAAAAATAGAGTCAATTGTTGTATGGATGCAAATTTTTGGATGAGACAAACCCAATTTATTTTTGGTGCCTTTGGGCAAAATACAAATCAATTTTTCTAGTTTAGTTGAAATTGATTTATGAGATAGTCTCAGATGCATGATAGCTTGAAAACCCATTTAAAAATTTGGGTAAAAATGCATTAATTGGAAATGGTTTTAAGCTAGTTAAAGTGGATCAAGTGTAGAGCATGGGAATAAATCAAACCAAAAGGATAACAAATGAAAATCTAGTTTCAAGAAGAAGAAAGCTAAGATGTTTATGCGAACCATAGACCCAAGAAGTCTTTATTCAAGGGAACTTATAGATTCAATAAGAAGTATGGGAAAAGAAAGTAGATTATTGCAAGTTTAAGAAATGGATTGAGAAGAAGAAGAAGCAAGGTGTTGAGAAACAAGAGGAAGCCAAATGATGGAGAGCTGATAATTAATTTAGGAATAAAGATAAAATGCAAGTCGAGCATATAGGAGTAGTAGCTCTGAGTTTATCTTTTGGTCATGTTTTAGAGTTAAGAAATGTTGTTTATGTTCCTTCCATGAGAAGTAATATAATTTCAATTGTTACTCTAGATCGATATGGATATAGTTTCCATTTTGGAAATGGAAAAGTTAGTTTATTTTATGATTATGCTATGGTTAGTTCCAGTTGTTTATGTGATAGTTTATATAAAATCAACTTAGACCTATTTTTATAGATTCTATAAATACAGTGGTTTGAAACAAAAGGGGTGGAATGGATTAAAGGTCTTCAATGTTGTGGCATTTATTTTATGATTATGCTATGGTTGGTTCTAGTTGTTTATGTGACAGTTTATATAAAATTGACTTAGACCCTATTTTTGCAAGTTCTTTAAATACTGTGGTTCAAAATAAAAGGGGTGGAATGGATAAAAGGTCTTCAATGTTGTGGCATAGGCATCTGAGTCATATCTTTAAAGAAAGGATGGAAAGAATGATAAAAGAAAGGATTAAGCATGACTTATATTTCTTTGATTGTGATACATGAGTTAATTGCATCAAGGGAAATCTCTTTGCTAGAGCATGAAAAGAAAAGAGAGTCAGAACACAAGATGTTATAGAGTTGATTCATAATGACATTATTGGACTGATTACACCAAGTAATATGGGTAGATATAGATACTTCATCACCTTCATCAGTGACTACTCAAGATTTCACTAGGTGGCTCTCTTCAATGAAAAGTTTGAATCCTTGAATGTTTTTAAGATGTTAAAGATTGTGATTAAACTTAAACTAGGGAAGAAAATTAAGTGTGTCAATGCTAATAGATGTAGTGAGTATTATGGTAGATATAATAAAATTGGTAGAAATATTGGTCCTTTGGCAAGATATATTGTGGAATTCAGGCAAGTTACATTATGCCTGGAATGCTAAAAAAGAATGATATTATAGAAAGAAGGAATTGTATGCTCATGGATATGGTAAAATGCATGTTGATGCAATCCACTTTACTAGATTTTCTATGGGGTGATGCTTTAAAGACTGTTACATATGTTTAGGGTTGCAAAGCTAAGGTAAAGCCACATAATCCATTTATAAAGAAGCTTGATACAGAGATTGTTAATGGTCACTTCATTGGATATTGTAGCAGTTCTAAAGGTATAAGATTTTATTGTCCTACCCACACTGCCAAAGTCATTCAGTTAGATTGTGCTATCTATTTTAAGGGTTGCTTGGATAGTGGGAGTGAAGAACCACGTGACATCTATTTTAGAGAGCATTAAGTTATTATTCCATTAGCACTTTTCTTGGTTGAAACATCCATAGTTGATCGAGTAGATGATCAAGTATAACTAATGGTAAAACTAATAATGGTAGCCAATGAACTAGATGCTCCATGGGTAAAAGAAAGAAAACCAAAACCTGCAATTAAAGAAGTAACCTTGAGGAGATCCTAAAGGGCTCATAGACTAACAATCACAAATGAATTTTTGGTGTACTTGCTAAAGCATGAGTTTGATGTCAACAAAGACACTAATATCACTAATTTTCAAGAAGCCATTTCAGACCCTAAATCTTCAAAATGGTTGAATCCTATAAAGGATGAATTGGTTTCAATGCACTAGAATAATGTGTGGAATCTCATAGAATTACTTTTTGGTTGCAAGCCTATTGGATGTAATGGGTCTCTAAGACCAAAGGAGATGTTCAAGGTTAGATGAGAGGTATAAGGCTAAACTAGTGGCAAAGGGCTACACTTAGAAAAAAAGACATAGATTATAGAAAAGTTTTCTCATTGGTTTCAATTAAAGACTTATTTCAAGTTGTTATGGCATTGGTAGCTCATTTAGATATGGAGCTTCACCAGATGGATGTTAAGAAGACATTCTTAAATGGTAATTTGTTAGAAACTATTTACATGAACTAGCTAGAGAAGGTTAAAAATACACTTAGTGTGTAAATTGAAGAGATCTATGTAAGGTTTGAAGCAAGGGTCTAGACAATGGTATTTCAAATTTGATGATATTGTTATTTCTCTTGGATTCAAGGAGAATGATGCAAATCAATGTATCTATTTTAATATGGGTAGATTCATGATTCTAGTATTGTATGTTGATGAAATTCTCCTTGCTAGTAATGGTATAAGCCTTCCGATTGATGCAAAGTATATGTTGTTGACTTATTTTGATATGAAGGATCTTGGTTATGCCTTTTTCATTCTGGGCATTTAGATCTGGTGTGACATATCTCAGGGTCTTCTTAGTTTGTCTCAAAGATCATACATTAAAAAGGTGCTCAAAGGTTTCAATATATCTTTATGCTTTCAAAGTGATGTGCCCTTTCAAAAGGGTGAGATTCTTTTTAAAGTGCACTGTCTTTAAAATGATGAAGAAAGATCAATGAAAATGGTCCATATCCTTTTGTTGTTTATGGCATGTTGTATGCTCAAGTATGTATATGTCCTAATATTACTTATGTGATTAGTGTACTTGGCAGATACTTGAGTGATCTTGGTAAGAGAGATTAGACTGTTGCAGAGAAAGTTATGAGGTGCCTCAAAGGTTTAAAGAGTGTAATAGGTGTTTTTCAATTTTGCGAAATGTGTTGGCAAAGGCCTAGTAATAGACTAAGTCCAAAAGAGAGAAGGTAGACTGCTATTTGCACAGACATAGAATAAGACAGAAGTCCCAACATGCTAAGGGACAAGATCCAGCTTGCATAGCCAATAGCTTGTTGTATGTGAGCTTGCTTTGCCAAAGGCAAGCTCGCAAGTTTCTTCCTTGCTAACCAAAGGCTAGTAGCGACCCAGATAGTCCTAGCATACGGGCATTACATTCGCTTAGCAAAAGAGCTCGCTAAGTGAAAACCATGAAGTAACGACCCTTTTAGACTTAGTCCATGGGGCCAGTCTACAAGAAATTGCACCACAGGCCCACTCGTAGAAAGCAAGCTTCATAAGTCAACCATTAATTTGCAAAAGCTAGTTTGCAATAGTCTAGGTTGTCTTGTACATTTAATTTGATGTAACAGAAATATAAACTATGTAATTACTATTGTAACCTTCCTAGTCTCTACAAATAAGAGAAGGGAGATCACTGTAAGAGGGCCTGAACGAAAACACTATAACTTTGCTAAAATTTCTCCTGATTAATAAAATGTTACTATGGACGTAGGGACTTTTGTCACCTGATTTTGGCCGAATCATGTTAAAAATCCTTTGCATGTTTCTCGCTCTTCCTCTTCGTCTCCTTTGTTCTTCATCTTGTTAAATCAGAAGGCAGTTTGAGTCACAGAAGAACCTTTTTGTTTGGCTGGATTTTAGTAGAACCGAAATCCATAGTCAACATTTTGGCATTGTCTATGGGCCTTATCTATTCTGGTTGATTTCTTATGCTCTGGTTGATTTCTTTGCAGCCATAGTGGTTAGAGGAAGAGCCATCAAAGCTTTGAATGCATTAGTTGACCCCTCAAAAGTTTTTGTGTTTACAACATATTCCTCCATTGCTCCTGTCATAAGTGTTGCAACTGGCTTGCCTCTAGCTAGCTCTTTTCAACCTACTACTATTGCTAATAGCATTAGTAAAGCATAAACATGGCTTCAATGTCAGGAGAGATTGGAAAATATGATGGGAGAACTGACCAAAGCAGTCACCTTGCTAACACAAGTGCAAGCGTAGGATTTGTAAAGGCAGGCTGAAGTCACTACATCTGGGAATGTTTACTAGCAGCAACAAGCTGCTAGTTCAAATTAAGCTAATCAAGAGCACATTTCAGGTCACTGTTTGTGCAATCAAGAGGATAGGAAGAGCCATCAGGCCTCTAGCTAGTGATTTAGGGGATTGACATCATTGGTAGAAGAGTTGCTTCAGAGAGTGAAGTAGTTAGAAGCACAGCCTCAAACTCGAGATGATCGAAGTCCCTCAGGGGAACAAATTCCTTTCTTCAAGGAAATTAAGATGGAGCCCCTCCTTTATAAGCTCAAAATCCCTTCTATCTCACTATACATTAGGGATAGTGACCCCATGCAACCATATGGATATATTCAACGTCTAAATGGATCTTCGAACAAGTAACCCCCTGATCAAATGTTGTATTTTCTAGGCTACACTGGGAGATACACCTTGAATATGGTTTAGAAGCCTTCCAGTTCATAGTATCAATAGCTAGGATGAATTTCAGGAAAACTTTCTCAGCCAATATAGGGCACTGAGGAGGCAACTCATGCCTCCTATCATCTTGCTATTATCTTTTAGCACAACCATGAGACGTTGAAAGATTACATCATTCGATTCAGGCGTGAGCTCCACAATGTGGAAAGCCCATCCGATGAGAGCATTCTAATAATGATCTTGGTAGGGCTTCATAAGGATGGAAAATTATACAAAAGTATATACAAATCCCCAGTGGCAGAGCTGGGTGAATTTTGATCAGGCTACCAATCAAATTAGGTGGAAGGAGACTTTTGGCTTGGAGATTCAAAGGGACAAGGCAAGTAGCTCTAAGTAGAGTAAGAAAAGAAATAGTGAGGGTCAAAAGACTGGCCCCAATAGCTAGCTGACGAAGAAAGCAAGAGTTAAGCGACCTTAGCCTCCAGGTCATCATGATCATTACAGCATCCTATCGGACAATTCAGATAGGATTTTTGCAATAGAAAAGGGTAGAGAAGACTTTAGGACTCCCACTCCCTTGAGAACTCCTCGTGGAAATAGAAACATGAACAAGTTTTATGCTTACCATAATTAAGCCAGACATAACACTTTAGATTACTAAGCTCTCAAAGGCACGATTGAAGATTTGATTAAGAGAGGCCATCTAAAAGAGTACGTGCTACGACCCATGGGACAGCAGCCCTCTCAGCCTCAACGGGATCTTGAGCAAAAGTAGTCCACCATAGTGAGAACCATATTTTAGTCTTGTAATGAAGCATGTAGAAATAGCCCAAATTTTGATATATGTAGTCTGAGCAAATTCTCAACAAATGTTAATTCGAAAGTTAGCCCTTGGGATGTGAGCTCCCCCATTTTAGCTTGTAAATGTATCCTTTTGAGTTTTGATTTAAATTTCTATCACATTAGAATGACCTACTTCTTGGCACCATCCTAAAGTGATCAAGCATGCACATGACTAACTTTCTTAGGCACTATGTGTACATAGCCTTTTACTACCTATGCTTATGACTAACTTTCTTAGGCACCATATGCATGCTACCTCGCTATGCACATGACTAACTTTCTTAGGCATTATTTGCATGTGACGTCGTTATGCATACGACCAACTTTCTTAGGCACCGTATGCATGCAATCTTCAGCTAGTGCACATGACTAATTTTCTTAGGCACCATGTGCAAGTAACCTTTTACTACCCGTGCATATGACTAACTTTCTTAAGCACCATATGTACGCTACCTCGCTATGCACATGACTAACTTTCTTAGGCACCATGTGCATGGATATGACTAACTTTCTTAAGCATCGTATACATGCAATCTTTAGCTCGTGCACATGACAAACTTTCTTAGGTACCATGTGCAGGCAGCCTTTTATTACTCGTGCATATGATCAACTTCCTCAGGAATCGTATGTATGTCACCTCGCTCACATGACTAACTTTCTTAGGCACCATGTACATGCAACCTTGTCATGCATACAACCAACTTTCTTAGGTATTGTATCTATGCGATCTTCAGCTCGTGCACATGACTAACTTTCTTAGGCACCATGTGCATGTAGCCTTTTGTTACTCATGCATACGACCAACTTCCTCAGGCACTATATGCATGTCACCTCACTCACATGGCTAACTTATTCAGGTACCATGTATTTGCGACCTAATAATTCATAGCTCTCATGTGACTAAATGATTATAGCTCGCATGCAATTTCTTTCTAGGCCCAGCTCTCATGCGGCCTACTTATGCACTACTTATCACTAAGGCACCTCGATACCTAACTCATTGCTCACCGAGAAGCATTACCGATTGGTTATTTAAGTATCTTAGTTTACTGTGATTTGCAAAAATTCATATTATCATTTGTGATGTGCAGAAACATTCAAACATAATACGACATGCAAGAGTCATGAAGGAAAGTTTCATTTATTGAAAGCCTCAACGAGGTAAATTTACATTAAGAAGATTCAAAATACAAATCACAACAAAAGAAGCCTATGACTATTACATTCTAGAAAAAAGATTAGGTCCTTAGAGACGAACTCTAGCCAGCACTGGTAGGAGGATTGACTAGCATGGGAGTCCCTCAGTATTCCTTCCTAATTGATGGCTCCTTTCTTGACTCATCCCTTCCACTGGGACTGAGAAGCTAGTAAACATGGATGGAAAGGCAAAGCCTCACAGCATCACCGAGAGGAAATAATCCAAGGTTTGCACAAGACTTCCTAACAGCTATCAAGAAAAGCTATTCATAGGAGTCACGTGCAGCAAGCCATTCATGCTTCATGATCTTGTGCAGCAAACCATACATGCCTCAAGGTGCTTCACCAGAAGCAAAATTATCAAAAATATAAGGGGCCTGTCTGAGGCTCCCATTAGTTCACTCAATGAAGAAGAAGGAGGAGCTCCCCACGCTTTAAATAGACTGGCTTGGTCTCACCAAAGAGTTTGGGAGAAACTCCCAACCTCTCTCATTAAATGCTTTAAAAGAAAATGAGGCAGACTCATCCGTGATAGTGAGACATGTATAACATGAGGTATAACTTGGGTCAGATGAAACAAAAGGCTAACTGAAGACTTTGATTGCACGGTAATCTATAAAGAAGGCCCTTCGCTAGTGAAACTATTCAACTTTTAGCCTACAAAGTGAATTAAGAGTTAGGGGGCTTATGTTATAGGCATTTTCCAGTTATGTTAAATGGGCTGGCAAAGGCTTGGCAATAGACTAAATCCAAAAGAGAGAAGGGCCAAGTTCTTTAGACCACTATCTGCATGGACACAAAATGAGACAGAAGTCCTAGCTCGCTAAGGGACAAGACCCAGTTTGCATAGTCGATAACTCATTGTATGCGAGCTCCCATTGCCAAAGGCAAGCTCATGAGGTTCGTCCTTACTGACCAAAGGCCAGTAGTGACCAGGACAGTCCCAGCTCGTAGACATTATATCTTGCTTAGCAAAAGAGCTTGCTAAGGGAAAACCATGAAGTAGCGACCTTCTCAGACTTAGTCCGTGGGGTCAGTTTGCAAGAAGTAGCACCACGGGCCCACCTGTAGAAAGCAAGCTTCGAAAGTTAGCCACTAGTCTACATAAACCATTTTGCAGTAGTTAAGGCTATCTTGTACATTTAATTTGATGTAATAGAAATACAAACTGTGTAATTATTATTGTAACATTCCCAACCTCTATAAATAAGAGGAGGGAGATCATTGTAAGAGGGCCTGAATGAAAATACTGTAACTCTGCTAAAATTTCTCCTGATTAATAAAACACTATCGTGGATTTAGGAACCAGTGCTACCCAGTTTTGGCTAAACCATGTTAAAAATCCTCTACGTGCTTCCCACTCTTCCTCTCTATCTCCTTCATTCTTCATTTTGTTCAACTAGAAGGCAGTTTGATTCCCTGAAGAACATTTTTGGTTGGCTACATTTTGGCAGAATTGAAATCCACTGTCAACAAAGAGTTATATGCTAGCCTATCACATATATGATGATTCTGTAGTAATAGGATATTTTGACTCTAATTTTATGGGTTGTCTAGATGATAAGAAGTTGACATCTGGCTACATTTTTATGATGGTAGGAGGAGCTGTTTCTTGGAAAAGTATGAAGTAATCAATCATAACAACCTTTATTATAAAGGATAAGTATGTCAAATGTTATGAAACTACTCGTGATGTTGTTTAGATAAGGAATATGATATCTTGATCTAATGTTGTTGAGAGCATCTTTAGGCCATTGACTATATATTATGACAATGTTGTTATAGTGAACTTCTCTCAAGTAATAAAAGTTTTACCCATACAAAGCACTTTGATGTTAAATATTAATTTGTTAGAGAGAAGATACGTGAATTGAACATGTTGTCATGGATTGAATGCTTATGGATCTATCAACCAAATGCTTAGTAATAATATCATTTTACAAACATGTAACTAGGATGGGTTTGGTTGAGCCTTTTGATATTTAAGGTTAGTGGATTTTTCATATTTCATATTGAAATGATGAACTTACATTATTGTTAATCTTCAGATTTGTGAAATGTTGATGATGTTTTCATATTTAATATATATGTGCACATTATGTTATGGCATATTGATAGAGATGTATGAAAACTTATCATAAATGTTGAAATCAATGGATTCACAACCTAATTAAGGTAAGTTATTATAATTTATAATTATTACTATATTTGCACATTATTTATATTGTGTAATATGATTTATTTCACTTGGTAATTGGTTCAAATTCTATTTCAATTCCCTTATAGGATATTTTGGAATTTGGTTAGGTTTGACATCTAAGGTGACATAATTTTTACCCTAAATGTGACATAATTTTTACCCTAAATCTTCACTTCTAAGGTGACATAATTTTTACCATTATTTATATTGAGTCTCATCTTAGCTCGCTTCTAAGGTGACGTAATTTTTACCCTAAATCTTCACTTGCCACCTAGGCCACAAAGAGATCACCTACATATAGTGCTTCACAATGTGAAATCTTAGGACTGCTTTAAAATCTACTGATTATACAGATGTCAAGCCTAGTATACATAATAATGTTTATCAAGCTAACTATTGCATTCACATATGGAACTTTTTCCATTTGCATCATTTCTTCCTCTATCTTAGGACACTTATCTAAGCTTAAGTTAAAGCTCATATCTCTTAAAGTATCCATCAGTTTTGAATCAAATATGCAAAAATGTTCTAAGGTCCCCTAAATGTAGGTTTCTTGGGACAAACTTAAGAATCTTTTGAATTGGTCGCTTAAGATTTTAACTTCAAGGATGCAATCTATTTGATCCAAACATTTCATCTCAAATATGAAAGACAACTACCCTTTAGTTGCATGCTTCAACTCCATATCATTCCTAGCAACTAATATGACATAAAGTGAAAGAATGAGAAACTTATTCTCCATTCTCTTGACATATGCACAATGGACCTCTTCAAATATAGTAAATCTTGACATTACAAAAAGCTTTGTGAAATCGAATGTGCCATTGATTAAATGAATGATTAAGTTTATAAATGGATTTCTTTTGGCACAACTTGAGCGCTAGTCCCTTTGGCTCTAAAGCTAATAGGAGAATCTATATGAACCTTTTCATCTAGATCTCTACTAGAGAGAGTTTTCTTCACATCCATTTGGGAAAACCCCAAATTTGAGTGTGAAATAATTGCTAAGATAAAGCAAATGGATACAAATTTCACCATGGGAGATAAGGTCTTTACATAGTCTACACCTCCTTTAGGTATCTCCATTCACCACAATCAAGTCTAATACTTGGTTATCCATCATCAAGCACATTTTCTTGTTTATGGCACTTAGCTACTAATTTAAAGCAAGTAAATCAAGCATTTCTTTGTAGAAGGAAGACACTTCAATATCCATAAAAAATATTAAGGACTCAGTTTCTATCTCAAAGTGTTGGCAAGGAATATTTCCATGTAAGGTTCTTTGTAGTTGTGAATGAGAAGAAGGTTTCAATGGTAAGCTCTCAATGTCTTTGACAATCTCATGATTTTGTGGATCCAAATCCATCTCATGAGATTGGGGCATACCATCATAAGGTTCCTCTAACATATAAAGCTTAAGATCTTTTTTGACTCTAACAATTCTAGCAAAGTCATCCTCTAGAAAATCCACATCTTGGGATTTGATCTCCATCGGTTTACCATTAGGATGTTCACCATACAAAACGTATCCTTTAGACTATTCAGAGTATCTTATAAAGACACACTTGTTAGCTCTAGGGCATAATTCCAAACTTATGAGAAGTATTATAAATAACACCTATTGGCTCCCATGGGCATAAGCCTTCAAAATCTGGCTTTGCACTATTCTATAACTCATATGGAATGTTGGAGAATGATTTTGAAGGTACATGTTTTAGAATATATGATGCAATCAACAAAGCATCCCCCTAACATCTTATTAGGAGGTTTGCCTACTTTAGCATAGACTTAACTATGTCTAGTAGAATACAATTCCTTCTCTCCATAACACCATTTTATTGTAGTGTACCAAGTATTGTTAACTACCTATATATTCCTTTTTTCATCATAGAACTTTTTAAATTGATCTAATAAGTATTCTCATTTTTGGTTGGTTCAAAGAGCCTTGTGCTCTTTTCATTTTGATTTTCATGTTCAACTATGAACCATTAGAAACAATCAAAGCTTCAAAGTGATGTAATAGCAAAAATATTATATAATACCTAGAGGTATCATCTATGATGAAACAAGATACACCATTGCATGCCTTTACATTCATTAGACCACATATATCCAAACGAATCAATTTCTAGAGGATGTGAGGCCCAATTAGCTTTCTAAGAAGCTTTCCACTCGTTTTTGTAGAAAGACATGGCTTATATGTTGGAAGCTTTATTTTGGAGAGAAGGCCTAATAGCCCATCTCTAGCCAATTTTGGACATTCTATCTTGTCCAAAATGTCCTAAATTAGGATGATATTTAACATATTAAAATAAACATCAATAGAAAAAGAAGATGCAATACAAAGGATGTTGTCTAAACTTAAATCTATATCTAACACGTCAAATCATATTACAAGACACCATGGCCATAGAATGTTATCAAGATAAACAAACAAATTATTCATTCATGAAACATCTAAGTTCAATCAAAGTTGTACAAAAATAAATTACATTAAACAACTGTTGCATGGAGCATATCATATAAGATCAATGTGCATCCATCACACATAGCAAACTAATAAGTTTCAACATATAAAATCTCCATTTATGGTCTCTTCCCATTATTACAAAGTGTTTGCCACTAACATTGAATGGCAATCTGTAAAACCTACACAATGTAGTTCACATGTCTTGTTGCTCATGTTTTTGCATTCCAATTAAGGAGAGAGTGAACCATAAAGACACATGGATATGCTAAAATTATGGGATAATGAGGGTAATAAAGGACAAACCTTTTTTCACTCAAGATAATCCTTTGAAAAACAACCATTTTCCACAATTTAAGTATTTTAGCTTTGATTTTGCCTTTAGGACATGCTTGCCCCTTATGATGTTTGGATGTGAATCCAACAAAAGGTCCAAAATTATCCCTTTTGCTATTTCTAATGTTGAGGCCTGTATCCTATATGTTACACAAGTTGTGCCACTACTATAGCATTAAGTTTTGAGTGAAAAACTAATTTCACTAGTCACCAAATGAACTGTGATAAAAGGGATTTAGGGTTAGAATCATTTATGAGATCATGATTAGTTGCTTATTGCTTTCTGATTATGGAAAAATTAACTGAAGTTAACTAGACATAAAATCTATTAGATTCATCACATATTAAACCACAAGGTCAAGGCACAAAGCCCGATGGAACATAATCCACCATATTTCAATCTCAATTGATCATGCATCATTTTAGTAAATTTAGGTAGTTTATCAAATTTCCTAATGAGGGTACTTTTATATAAAGCATGTACTTTTATCCCTTGTTGGTCATGGCTAAGCTAGGCCATATTCCTAATTTTAATTTATGACACATCACAAGTCAATTGATTGAGCAACTATCGCTTATGTGGAATGTGCTAAACTTTTATATGCTAGATATTAAGTTACTTCTATCCCTTCCCTAAGCAAGAGTTTTATACTAATGGGAGTAATTTCATACATCATTGCATATGGTTCAATTAGTCCATATATCTTACTAAATTTAATCATACATTCTAATTTTCTCATACATCACTAGATAAAAAATTTCACTATGCAAGTAATCATCTCTAATAATATAAAATAAAATTAGACTTCTAATTAAATTACCAATGCATGGGACTCTGGTCTCGCATTTTCATTTGATTTTATATATTCATAAATATATACATATTTGAATCCATGTAAAGGATTCTATAGATATTTTGTTGCATATGACAATAGTAATAATATATATATATATATAGTTGGTTCAAAAACATATCCCTTTACAAGGCCTCCAAAAATAAAATACAACTTACAAGATTGATTATTCCTACTACATCTGTCTACATCATAATTAAATAGGGACGTCTCACCTTCTTTATATGTATAACATTATTTTGGAATATCCACACATCACACAACAAAGTTTAGAAGCATCTACAAAAATTTGCAAACAATGAACACATTAGAAAATAAGTATATTTTCATAAACAAATTCCTTAGAGGAAAATATATTTCTAAAATGACATAAAAAATTTTCATTTAAAAAATAAATTAAATATTTGAAAACAAATTTCAAATAAAAATTAAAACATAACAAAGTGACGAATATGTTTATAGACATAAAAATATATTTTGTAAAAAAATAAAAAATTTCATTTAACAAATAAATGAATAAAATTAGTGCAAAACTAATTTTCAATAAAGGGTATGGTGTGAAAATTAATAATTATGTTGACTTAAGATATATCTATCTAGAAAAACATATTTTCTAGAAACAAATAAAAAATAAATAAATATTTTTCATTTGACATATAAATGAAACATTTGAAAACTAATTTCAAATGAATATAATATGCAAAATAATGTACATATTGAAATAAAAAGTATCTATCCAGAAAAAAAAATTTCTAGAAATGAAACAAAAAAATATTTATTTTTCATTTTACAAATAAATAAGTCATTTGAAAACTAGTTTCAAATAAAAATATAAAATGCAAACTGTTGTCTAAAATATCAAAAAGAAAATTATTTCAACAATAATAATATCAAATATTATTATATCATATAAGAAACACAAAGTTTCATTTTTTTTTCTTCTGCATGTTTTATGAACCAGACCTCAATGTATTGTACATGTAAATCAATAAAAAAAAAGTACACAAAATATGTAGAAAAATACATACAACACATATAGATGGCTTTGATGCCATTATTAATATATTTCTAAAAATTTCAAATTCAACAATTACCTCTTGTAACTTTCGAATCACATACTGGAAGCCTCTTTTTTTTTTTTTTTTTAATCTTGTCTTAGATCACAATCCATATACATGTACTCACCTACATTCTTGATCTCCAAACCCACTTTAGATCTACAATCACAAATAAACTTATCTCCTTGTGTTCATAAAATGACTACTAGAGTCCTCCATCACTAGTCCCATAAGTCTTAGATAGTGCCTCTTAGAGTAAAACGACAAGGAAAGGAGGTAAAAAACTAATGTTTTTCATGATGGCAAAAGGGAGCACAAATTTTCTCTAATTAGTCTGAATATTTTGGTTAACTTAAGAACAATTTGGAGTTGTCATATCAACTAATTCAAAATCCTTATTTGATGAATAATAAACTATAAAATTAATTTATAGATAATGTGCTGATCAAATATCGATTAACCACAATCATAAATTCATTTAGGATTAATTTCTTTATTTATTTTAATTAATTATTTAAACAAATAAAAAAGTTAATGAATAATAGGATTACAAATTATCCCATGTAGCATGCTCAAATGAGCCCATCAAATGCCATGCAACACTAATAAAATGATTATTATACATGTTGAAATATTTGTAAGCATCTATATCTTGTAAATCTTCCGGGCCTTTGTTGTCAGATACTTTCACTACTAGAAACTGTAAGAAAGACATCATTAAATAGACATAGGATGAAAAGTAAATGATGTATATATAGGCATGGTGGTGCTTTTATAAATATAAAGAAACTTACAACATTGATTCCTATTAAAAAATCAACGTCTAAACTAAATATTGTATTTGATGTTAGTTTGAGTTAAGATACCAATGTACCTTTGAAATTATTTAATTGGCACTATTTTGGTTTAAATCATGCATCTTTAAAAGCTATGGCTCCTCAATTGTTAAAATATTTATTAATTTATCAATCAAATTATTTACGTTCAACTAATTTATTGATATGACAATTTTACAATTAATTTTCCATTTTACCAAGACTACAAAACTATCAAAACAATTCAAAATAAATTAGATATTAGTTTTTATTAAGAATCGATATTGACGGACAAAAATAATTAAAAAAACATTCAAGTATATGAAGGGACGCAGATTAAATGTTGATTTTGTATTAGAAATTGATATAGATATATGATATTATATGTTGATGTCAATATATTAACTGATGTATAAAATCTTCACATATTTTAAATGAAAATTATTAGATGTAATATTATTTGTCTATTTTTTTAAAAAAGGTAAGTTAAGAGAATGGCATTGGTTTTCTAACCTTAATGTCTACATTGGTTACTAGAAAAGAATTCATGTCATTAATTTTGAATTATTTTATCTATTTATGAATAAAAATATTTAATTTTTTGTACAAGCCTTACTTGAATTATTTTGTCTACATTTATTTATAAATAAAATTATTTCTAATAATTAATTTTTCTATTCTCAATCATATAATTCCATTTTCCAAAAACTAAAAAATAATTTAAGAATTTAAATATTATTTAATTAGATAAAATAATTCAAGAATTTTAACATTATTTAATGAATAAAATAATTTAGAAAATAATTAGCCTTTGGACAATTTATTTACAAAAATTGTAATGAAAAATGGACAAAAATAATTTAATATAAATTAGACACAATGTGTGGGAATTACAGGTAGGTAAATGAAAATTAAAACATCAGTTCTTACTAAAAACCAATGTTGAAAGTTTGTCATTTATAAAATGTTTTCTCAAAGCTGACTATCACTCTTGCTTTCATGCTAGTTTGAAATCCTAGCTCATTCCCTTTCATCTTTAGTGATTTGAAGGCACTTTCCTTTTTACTCTCATTCTCATTCTCTCGTTGACCACAAAAACCTAGTTTAGTCTTAGTCTTCTTCTTTTGGTGATTTGAATTGACCTTCTTCATCTTGCCTTCTCTCTATTTCTAAGTAACAACTGCTTTCCTTTTTGAATTTTTGTAAAGATTGATCTTATGTGGATGGGATGCACTGTGTGCTGATTATGTTAGATTGTGTGTCCTAGTTGTTTTTTAGTTTTAGATTGTACTAATTGGAAGATGTCATATGTAACAAAGTCATTGACCCCTGTGAAATTGGATGATTTGCAAAGGGAAGTTGTTGCTATGCTATGTTAACTTGATTATGTGTGTATTATATATACAGGCAATTATTTAATTTTAACATGTTAGTTTTGTATAAACTTGTAGTACTTTGAAGAAAATCAAAGCCCTTACACTCGAGAAGAAATTGACAACAATTCTTGGTCAATGGTTGGGATTTCTCTAACTCAATTTTGTCATATAATGTATAGACTTCTTATTAATTTGACATGTTTTAATTTTAATTAGTTTTGTAATGCCTTAATTTTTTTTTGATGATCCATAAAATATTTGAAGTTGTTGAAATTGAGATTATGTTGGGTGACTGGAGATTTTGGTTCAATGGTTGTTTCTGTAAAAATGTAAATAGCAACAAGTTTTTGTAAACAATGTAGTTACTAGCAGATTTTTGTCAAAAAAAAAAAAAAAACTAGCAACAATGTTTTTTTTTTTTTAGAGAAAAGACATTGTTTTTTTATATAAAAAATCAATGTCTTTAGTTGTTTTTCATATCAGTTCCATAACTTAGTTGATGTTGTATCATTTTTAAAAAATTATTTAATGTTGTTTTTCTATTAAAAAAATGTGTAAAAAATTTGTCAAATAAAAAGATGTCGATTTTAGATTAAAAATTAATGTCTTTTTCTTTTTGTTTTACATATCGGTTAAATATCTGACATGGATTATTCTAATTTACAGTATTACTGAAATAGACTGCGATTTCCAAACCAACGTGGCATGTGCAACATAATTGACGTGTAACTATGGTTCTTTAGTAGTTTATATTTTCTTTGCCATCAATATTTTCCTATTGTAGTCATTCCCACTTGTCAAAATTGGTAAACTAGAATTTAGAATAAATATTACAAACTGAGAATTAGTAACAAGCACTGTAAAATCCTTTTATACCTATGCAAAATCTTAATCATAGGTCCATGAATAGTTTTAGTTTATTAAAATGCTTACAAACATTGAGATAACCTACTTTTAAGTAACCAAATCCCGTTTTGTCTTGTGATATAATTGACCATTACAAACAACTTAGATCAACTATATATTCTTGGGAGTACGCATCTACTGCATCAATTGAAAATAATAATTCAAAATTATGTTGACATGAGTTATTATAGCCAACAGGCATATTTATAAATAAGCTTTGCACTTAGATGTAACGCATGTGGATATTTAAAAACATCAAATTTAGTAGTTTTTCGTGTAAACAAGTATTACCTTAAAGATAGTGTCACGTTTCAACTGGGTGCATGAGTGGCATGGAAAGTTATCTCCAAACAACTCCCCACAAGCCTAGTAACTCAATTAAACTCGCATAACATCTCAAATGTTCCATTAGAACTTTATCAATCTTGATAAAATGTAAAATGTACAAGGTTTTGTAGAAAAAAAAAAAGAAAACATTCAAGAATTAATCTTTCAAAATTTCAAGAACTCACATTTTCATATATATTTTTTCATAAAGGTTTTACAAAACAATACGATAGAATTTCCTCCATTTTTTAAATGTTTCTAATGTCACATGCACTTCAGATACATCCTGCAATTCCATAAGAGGTTCTCACAATACCTCAAAACATAGAATAACATAATTCATATGATTATGAATGACACTAATTCGATGTCGTGAAGGGGAGAAAGGAGTGAAGGTTTTGTTCATTGGAGCTCTTCACAAGAAATGATAATAATATGAGCTGAGATGTGTTGTAAAATAAGGGATTTGTTTAATTAAAAGTTCTCATTTAATAGAAATAGGCTTTTATTGATGTTAAAAAGAGTTTTCATTAAAGAAAAAAGGTTCTATTTTAAGAATTTAGAAGTTTTCACCTCAATTTAAACATTCTTGCATAAAAAACTATAACATATATATATATATATATATATATATTTCAAACTCATATAGAAGTTACTTTAATTGACCCACTAATTAACATTTAAATTATAAAGACAAAGTAATTTTTTTTCAGCATAGATTACCTTATGCTATAATTTAAGTAAAATGCATATATAAATAAATTTCTCTTATATGTTCAATTCACTCAAACAAAGCTTAAAACATTTTAAAACAAATCATTTGGATGACAAAACATTTCGATTAAAAGCAAAAGTTTTAAAGAATCACAATCCACTAATTCATTTCAAATTTTTATTTTATATATTATATGTTTTTATAACAATTACTAAAATATTGGGATATATCAAAAAACTTGAAGCATATGCCACTAATGTATAAGATATCGAGTAGAATTATTCACTAAAATCCTTTAGAGGTGTATGCTTTTAGAATTTAAATATTCACAATTTGAAAAGAAGTCTTTATAATAATTGTTCAAAAGAAGTTTGGGCATCACAAATTCTCCCCTTTAAAGAATTCATCCATAGATTCTTCAAACATGAACAATATTAAGACGACATGAGAAAAAGACTTATGTTTAAGGAAGGTCAATAGATTTGAGTGGTTTTATTGGAAAAGATATGTGAGTACATTCAGGACTTGTTCCTTGATGACTGTTGAGACCAGGAAAAATAGTTATGCTAAACTATCTAAGCTAGTAGTTAGGGTGAATCCGGGTTGATTGCACAAAGATTGAAGATTCATTTCTATGTGTTTACAGTAAGAAAATGGGGGTTGGATATCTAATTAGAGGAAGAATTAAAACAAACAAATTAAATGCACAACAAAATAGAAGAAAAAATGGAGGAAAATCAAATGGAGAAAAACTCAATCCAAGGGATTCTTGCAACTAATTTAGTGATTAATCCTTAACATTATTTGTTTCATTTCCACTTTGACTGCTTAGCTAAGAAATTAATCAAGGCCAACACCTAATTAATCATTGTTAATTTCTTCCTAAATTTGTCGACCAGGCCCAGCACCCACTTGACTCTTATTGCTAAATCAATTAAAGCCAGCAACCCAACTAATTTACCAATAGCATTAAGTTCTAAAAATATCAAGTTTAATTAATTGAATTTCCCTAGTAGCAACCCAACTAATTACCCTCAATTCTTTAGGAGAATTGATCTACCCCAAAAGAAAATCAACAACCTATTGCTACCCCATAACCAAATAGCCACAAATAATGAAATTGCCTATAGAAATTTAGTTAGCATTTGATAGCAACAAATAACTAATTAATTGGCCACCTTAACCAATCATTCATAGCAATTATAGGCAGTAAAATTAGAGAATCAAATTGGGAATAAATTGGAATTAAGAGCAAGTCTCACAATAAAAAAAAAGAATTAGTATAGAAATTCTCTTAGATTGAGATAAGAATTCAGCTATAAATTAATATAAAAATAAAAAGAGAAATAAAAGGAAAAGAGAAAACCTAATTAGGGTTGGAGTCTTACCCTAGCAAGGCTTCTTTCCTCCCAAAATTAGAGATAATATAGAAATGAATCTAAAAATTATTACAAATGGGGCTCAATTAGCTATTATAGGATCACTCCACTACCTTTTGATTGGGTTGCTAATTAGAGTTCAAAGAAGGCTTCAATGGACGTGGCTCCCTTCATATAAATTTTAGCCTTCTTTCTCAGAGTCCAATGCCCTTAACCTTGCATAAAAACTCGATTTCTAGCTCAAATTATGGACTAAAAATTGAGACAACATTTTCAGAGCAATCTAACCCCATAATAGAATTAAACACTTAAGTCCATAATGATATAATTAATTCAAAATGGTGTAGTTTGACCTCAAGCCTTTCATGAAAGTTGTTAGGATAGATCTTAGCTATCCTATGGGATTAAGTTTGCACTTAAATGATGGGTGAAGCTCTATTTATGATGAAAAATACTGAAACTAGTTTTGGATCACAAGTCAGCACTTTATTCTAGCTTGTGGGCTTTATTTGACTTCTAAAATGATTGAATGGGGTTGGGGACTCTTCATGTCATTTTTAGATTTTTCTTTTAGCTTTCCAAAGACATAAGAATCACCTAAAACTAAGGTAAAGATGTGCCTAAAAATCTAAAATAGTGTAAATTTATCGAATAAATTTAATTAAGCATAAAAACTGAGCAAATCACAAAACTAATTTCAAGTATCCAATTAAGCACATAAACATAACAAAAGTCTAAGTATAAATGGATATAAAATATGCATAAATTATTTTCATTAAATTCCCCCACACTTAACTCTTGCATGTCCTTAGGCAAACACCAAAATGAAACTAAACTAGATTCAAAATGAAGACTCAAACTCCAAACTTTTTCAAAAATAATGAGAATGCAAAACCAAAAGCAAGGAGATAACCAAAATTTTAGGGTACATAGCATCTCATGAAGCACATTCTTGACAACTCAAAACTCAAAATCAACTAGCAAATTAATTTCATTTAAAAGGCATGTAGATCAACTTGGTAGAGCGTCGCAAGTTAAGCTCCCCATGTAACTCTCTTTATGTTTAAGATGGGAAAGTGTTTCACTCAATTTCAATACATGAAAATTCACTATCATAAACTTGCTTATCATTAAATGTCCACTGCTCAAATCACATGCATAGCACAAATCAAAAGGACTTTATAAGGTTGTAATGTGGCTAAGGGAAAAGGGGAGGAAAGGAATGAGATGGATATGAAAGTGCAAAACCCAAAAAGACTAATAGAGCAATTGTGGCATAGATTCAAACAAGCAAAGGGGCAATTAAAAATTGAAGTCTACATCCAAAGTCTTTACGTTTATCACTTTTCTTTTTCTCTTTCCTTTTCTTTACTTTTTCACTTTCTTTTATTTTGAGCTCTTTCTTTTTGAAAATTTCTTTTTCTTTCAAATTCAATTTTTTTTGTTATATTTCTTTTAAATTGCATTGATTGAGCTCTTTTTCATCTTGTTTTTTTTGTTCTTTTCTTTTCTTGACCATTAAAATGAATCACAATTGCCTTTTCATCAAATAATTAGCACACTCTTACACTTGTTCAAGAACCCATCTAACTAATGAATTAAATGCTCTACTAATCTCTAAGGCAAGGAAAAGGTAAAGACATTCAAGGTTGGCTACATAAGAAGAAAAAGGTCAATTAGGCTCAAAGGAGCTCAACAATAGTACATTTCAAAATAGGCTGAAAAAGACAAAAGTGGCTCAATCAAAGAAATGCCTTAATCATATTCATACATACATATGTCAATGTAATCTCAAAAAGATTCAAAGCAAGTTCTAGAGTAACAATTTCATGAAAGAGAATCATACACAAGAAAGAAGAGGAACCTAATAAAAAGAATCAATAATAAATCAAAATCTCACAGGTTATATGTTACCAAAATCAATGCATAAACACCTTCAAATTCATCACAATTCTAATCAAATTCAAAGATCAAGAGGCAAGATAATTTATCCAATCATGCTATACAAACATCAAAATTAATTGCAACTTATTCAAGGTCTAAACAAACTCATCATCAATGAAAATTAACTAAAATAGTGGAAAACAAAATTTTTTTTACCATATTCTTTGTTTCACATAGAAAGCAAAATAAAGACAGTGTGCAAAACAAAACAAATATAAAATCTCTCCCCACACACTTAAAATTTATGTTGTCCTCAATGTAATTAAAAAATCACCAATAAATCATGTACATAGAAAATAAAAGAAGTAGGGAAAGAAAGCAAATACTTGGGTTACCTCCTAAGAAGTATGCATGTTTAACATCATTGGCTCAATAGTCCATTGGTTTTCTAACCAAAATCAAATATTAAGATTGGCAGCAACCATTTGATGAGAGAAGATGATATGTATAGCTCCTTGAAATTAAGATCGCTTGGAATTAAAACTAGAAGTGATGACTGCAATTCTCTTGTTATCTCTTCAATTTCAAGATTTAACTATACTAATTCATCAATTCTCTTTATGCCCTTATGCATTGCCACATCAAGTTTAGCTTTGCTATCCAGCTGAAATACATCCTACATTAAGAAATCAATAAGATCAATAGACAAAATGAAATAATGATCAACATGGTATTTCATAGCCTGACATATATTAAAAATTAATGTCACTCCATCCCATTCCATGCTAAATGTGTCATCATCAATATTAATTGTTGTCTTAGTTGATTTGAGGAATGGCCTTTCTAGAATGTAAACTTTTGGGTCCTTGGAAATATGGAGAAATTTTCTTTGAATAATAAAAAGCATGTCTTCCCCCACACTTATCTTCTTTTGTTCTTCTCTCTTGGAATCAACCAATGTACTAGGAAAGGAAGGAGAAACAACATTAGTAGCTTCAAGTTAAGGGTTGCTCTCTTTTTCTAAATCTTTTTCTTTTTCTTTTTTGCTCTTGCTCTTAGTGAAACTTGTGTTTCTTGATTTTTGGTCTCAACTTCTTCTCTACCTTGTGTTTATTGTTAGGTTGCAAGTTGATGGCTCTCAACTCTTGTCAAAGCTTAAAGATGCTAGCTCTTAATTCTTGTTAGAATTGCAAATCATTTTAGGCCATAGTTAGAATTAGATCTTTAAGAGATTTGATATGTATATTTTCATTCATTTTTAAGTAAAAGTCTTTAAAATTAATTTCTTTTTAATTGCTAACACAATGTAATCTCTTGAAATTCCAACATGACCTAAAGGTTAGGTGTCCGTATGTTAATGATGAAATGGTCAATCTTTCAATCCTACCTTTACTACCCCACACACTCGCATTGGATTCTTAGTTTTATGAATAAAGTTAGGCAAGAATTCAGTTAATTCTCTATCCCAGGCTTGGTTGATATTACAAAGAGGCATTCATCAAGATGCAAAAGGTACTTAAGCATAGGAACCAATCACACATACTCACCAATTGATGTGAGGATGGTTTCCTAAAGAATACTACTTATCCTATGTCTACCTTCGGGATCAAGCTAGTTTACTCCAATTACAATTTCTGCAAAACATATTCATTTTAGAAACCACTAAACACATGGTCCTTCATTCATCTTAAATCATCTTGTAACCTTTATTACTATGTCTTAACTCTTCTTTGCAATCGTTCACCTATTAAAATGATTAGGCATCAAGTTGATCATAGATGTACTATATACATGAAACCAAAATCATAGAAAACCTAACTATATTTGGTATTTTTGACGACAAGGAGTTGGCATAGCTTACTTAAATGAATGTTATCAAGTGGTTTAACACTTGACTAAGGGAGGCCATTTTTGGAAAGTAGGAGGTGAAATGGCTTTTTTCAAAAGTCAAGACTAAGCATAGACCTGAGTAAGCAATTAATAAAAATGTGGAAGGATATAAAAAGATCAACAATGTGATATGTGGGTTATTAGAAAAGGAATAAGGGCTAAACCTCATGAACTAGTTATCTTTCAAACCATTTACAAGTGAATCAATACAACTTCTAAAACCATTGAACTCTTGTACCAACATCAATTTGTGATTAGTTTCAATGACAAGATGTTATGGCTACAGTTATAAGACCACACACTTGCACTACAAAAAAAAGCACTTTAGCGATCGAAAATAGCGACCAAAATTTTTCAATTGTTAACTGTGACCGAATTGAGACTAGTTTGCAACTGATTGGCTAAGAAATTTTTTTTTAAAATTTTTTGGGGTTCAGCGATCGAATCAGAGACTGAATTTTTCGGTGGCAAAATTTTTGGTTGCTATTCAATCGCTGTGTAGTAGCAAACTGTGAAAATTTTGAATTTGTTTTGAAAAAACTTTTGTGACTGAATATTTCGGTGGCCAAATTAGGTCTTAATCCTTTAGCGATCGAATTTTTTGGTCACAATTTGCAATATGAAATGGAGGATTAAAATGAAAAGTTTTTTTTCCAGTGGGATTATTTTTATAAAATTTTCATAGTTTGGGGGCGGAAATGCAAATTTACTTTTTTGTCTTTTTCCATAAAAATATCAGCCCAGCTCTACTCTCTCCACTCTTCCCGACTCTTCCAGAAAAATCCCTCTACCTCTGGCATTCTCCCTCTCCTCCGTCGGCTTCCTTCTTCCCCAGTGAGTTCTAGCGTAACTTCTAGCTTGTTTTTCCGATTCTTCTTCCTTTCCGACGCGTCAGGTTTAAAATAAGTCTTCATGCATTAGTAAATTCATTGTCTTTTGTTCTGTTAATTGAAAAAATAGGTATCATTGCTTGCATTC